>CAUYRH010136375.1:0-10121 GCA_963574655.1 Perodicticus potto | reverse complement strand
CTATTGGAGCCTCTGGTGGGCGTTGTAGGTCCCCCTCCTTGCCTGTCATCCAGCCCACTGGCTCTTCAGCTGGTTGCCGCAGCACCAACACCACCACGGAGGAGGCGGCAGGTCCGCCAGCTCTGCTGAGCTGGCTAGGGTGCCAGAACATATACAATTCTATAAATATAATACATCACATCAATAAAATAAAAAACAAATACTATATCATTCTCTCCATTGATGTAGAAAAAGCCTTTGATAATATCCAGCATCCTTTTATGATCAGAACACTTAAGAAAATAGGCATTGAAGGGATACTAAACTGATAGAGGCCATCTACAGCAAACCCATGGCCAATATCATATTGAATGGTGTAAAATTGAAACATTTCCACTCAGATCAGGAAAGAGGCAAAGATGCCCACTGTCTCCACTGCTATTTAACATAGTAATGGAAGTCTGAGCCATCACAATCAGGCAACAGAAGGCAATCAAGGGTATCCAAATAGGGTCAGAGATCAAACTCTCACTCTTTGCTGATGATATGATCCTATACCTGGAAAATCCCAAGGAGTCAACTTCAAAACTCTTAGAAGTGATCAAGCAATACAGCAGGGTCCCAGGCTACAAAAACAATACTTACAAATAAGTAGCTTTTATATACACCAACAATAGTCAAGCTGAAATATATATCAAGGACTCTATTCCATTTATAGTAGAGCCAAAGGAGATGAAATATTTGGGAATCTACCTAACAAAGGATGCGAAAGATTGCTATAAAGAGAACTATGAAACTCTGAGAAAAGAAATAGCTGAAGATGTTAACAAATGGAAAAACATACCATGCTCATGGCTGGGAAGAATCAACATTGTTAAAATGTCCATACTACCAAAAGTAATTTACAGATTTAATGTAATACCTAATAAGGCACCATTGTCATACTTTAAAGAACTTGAAAAAATTGTACTTCATTTTATATGGAATCAGAAAAAACCTCAAATAGCAAATACCTTTTGTACTGGCACAAAAACAGAGAGGTAGATTTATGGAACATAATAAAGAACAAAGAAATGAACCCAGCTACTTACCATTATTTGATCTTCAACAAGCCTATCAAAAACATTCAGTGGGGTAAAGACTCCCTATTGAACAAATGGTGCTGGATGAACTCACTGGTGACCTGTTGAAGACTGAAACTGGACCCACACCTTTCACCATTAACAAAAATTGATTCTCCCTGGATAAAAAATTTAAACCTAAGACATGAAACTATAAAAATAGTAGAAGGAAGTGCAGGGAAAGCACTTGAAGAAATTGGCCTGGGAGAATATTTTATGAGGAGGACCCTCCAGGGCTATTGAAGCAACACCAAAAATGCATTACTGGGATCTGATCAAACTAAAAACCTTTTGCACAGTAAGCAAAGCAAACAGAAAACCTTCAGAATGGGAGATTTTTGCAGATTATGCTTCCTACAAAGGTCTGATAACTGAAATCTATAGAGAACTCAAACTAATCAATAAGAAAAGAAGAAATAATCCCATTTCTATGTGGGCAAGAGACTTGAACAGAAACTTCTCTGATGAAGACAGGTGCATGGCCTGCAAACACATGAAAAACTGCTCATCATCCTTAATCATCAGAGAAATGCAAATCAAAACCACTTTGAGATATCATCTAACTCCAGTAAGATTAGCCCACATCACAAAATCCCCAAAGTGTAGATGTTGGTGGGGATGCAGAGAAAAGGGAACACTTCTACACTGCTGGTGGGAATGCACACTAATATAACCTTTTTTGGAAAGAAGTTTGGAGAACACTCAAGGAACTAAAATTAGACCTACCGTTCAATCCTGCAATTCCTCTACTAGGTATATACCCAAATGATCAAAAATTATTTTACAACAAAAACATTTGCCCCAGAATGTTTATTGCAGCCCAATTCCAGCCAAAACATGGAAACAGCCCAAGTGCCCATCTATCCATGAATAGATTAATAAATTGTGGTATATGTACACCATGGAATACTATGTAGCCATAAAAAAGATGGAGACTTCACATTTTTATGTTTACCTGGATGGAGCTGGAACATATTCTTCTTAGTAAAATATCTCAAGAATGGAAAAAAAGTATCCAATGTACTCAATACTACTATGAAATCAATATATAACCACCTACACACTCATATGAATGGCAAAACATAATAATATGTCCAGAAAGTAGAAGGAAAGAGGAGAAAGGGGAGGGGAGGGGGCACATGGATGGAGGGAGGGTATTTGGGGGGACCTCACCTAATGTGCATGATGCAATGGTACATTTCAAAACTATTAAGAAATGAGAGTAATTATGATGGATGTGTTACTTAGTTCAATGTAAGCATTTCACATTGTATATCAAAACAGTACACTGAACCCCATAAATACATCACTGCACAAAGTTATGATTTAATAAACAACTTAAAAATAAAGCTATTTCTCTTTAAAAAATAATAATGATATTACAGATTGTTATTTAATCAATGTGGCCTAAAATCTATACAGGTTGGGCGTGGTGTTGGGGGTGAATGAGCGAGATTAATTCAGGGGCAAGCCTGTGGTCAGTCTTGTGTGCTATTATACCAAGCACCTAGATTTTGTGCTGTAAAACAGATAGGTTAGGGTAAGGTTAACTGTGTTACCAAATCGTATCTGCTTTCAAGAAGGAATTCACCACAGTGATAAATAAACAGTGTGTTCTCTTCAAAGACAAGGGGAATGTTATCTGAACCGTCTTCTTTATGCAACTCTAGCTCTCATGCGATGCAGGGTCCCCACCTAGACCCCTCACCCCATAAGCACTTTTCTCTCCCCTTACATGCACAAGGCCATCCTGCCACAGCCCATCTCCCACAACCCAAAGACAGCAAGGAACACACACAAAGCAGATTAAAAACGTAGGAACGAAGCAATTAATAGCCTGAGCAGGTAGTTGGGCGGCTGCTTCTGGGGAAGCTGATCACTTTGCTTTGTAGGCTAAGGTCATTGTGATAATGTTTATCGAAATCTGTCCAGGAGAAGCACACTGCTTTTATCTGCACTGCTGTTGGGCAGCAAACCATCATACTGGTTTTATGTTTGTTTATTAATTCTCCATTAAATCTGGATAATACTATAAGCGTAAGGCAGCAAGCTTAAAAATCAGAAAAAAATTGGAAGTTACTCTGTAATCATGACAATAAATCTTAAAGGAGAAGAGAAGGCAAAATTGAGTTTGTCAAGGCTAGACATTTTTCCTACAAAAAATTTGGGAGATTCGTAACGTAAACCAGAAGTGTTACATTTTGATAGTCTGTGAGTCAGAATGAACGGGAAGGGCCAGGTGTGGTGGCTTATGCCTGTGATCCCACCACGCTGCGAGGCTGAGGCAGGTGGATCGCTTGAGCTCAGGAGTTTGACATCAGCCTGAGCAAGAGCAAGACCCTGTCTCTACTTAAAAAAATATAGAAACTAGCCAGGCGTTGTGGTGGGTCCTTGTAATCCCAGCTACTTAGGAGGTTAAGGCAGGAAAACTGCTTGAGCCGAGGAGTCTGAGGGTGCTGTGAGCCTGAGCAAGAGCAAGACCCCGTTTCTACTAAAAATAGAAAAATAAGCCAGGTATTGCGGCAGGTGCTTGTAGTCCCAGCTGCTTGGGAGGCTGCGGCAGGAGGATGTCTTGAGCCCAGGAGTTGGAGGTTGCTGTGAGCTGTGACACCAGGGCACTGTAGCCTGGGCAATGGAGTGAGAGCCTGTTTTAAAACAAAAAAGAACAAATGGGAAAAAAGTCTAACAAACCCATTTAATAACTTATTCAGTGTCTATTATGAAAATTGAAGAAATAAGACTTGCATTATGAAGTGACCTTTTTTTTTTTTTTTTTAAATACAGGTTCATGCCTCTCTCCTGACCCCTGTCTACCATGAACTTCAGAGACTGGAGGTTATACCCTGTGTGTGAGGGCCTGTGTGCACGCGCGCGTGTGTAAGGCTTTTGCTAAATTGGATTTTTTAGCAATCTTACAGGAGGATTTGTGGAATCCTTTCCAGATATGATATTACATTATTGTAAAAGCTTTACTCCTCTTATCTTTTCGGGCAGAAGGTCACAATGGACTGCATATGAGGATTAAAATCAGCCTGCCCTGGAGCAGAATAAACCGGATGGATTACACAAAACATTTTAACAAATGCTGGAGGTCCCGGCTTGCCTTGATTTTTTACCTCTGAGATTTCAGAAAATGTTCTGGGAATATCATTTAGAGAAAAGAAGAAATCAGATATAAAAGTTCTCCTAGCTATGAAGGCTGAACTTATGCAAAACATTAAGTTTCAGAAACCACTTAAAAAATGTTTCTTTAAATAGTAGAAATATTCTTAGCTCTTCCTGCATTAGGTAAGTAGGGCACCCCAAGGTTTTACCCTATATTTTTCTTCCGTCTTTCTTTTCCAGAGGAGTTTATTTCCTGTCCCTGGTCTCCTTTGTGACCTGCAAGGAAGGGTCCGGGCATTTTCTAGCCACATCTCTGAGGTCCCCTTGTCTTATCTCATACCTTGGGGACCACACCACTGCCTGTTGTGCCTCTGAAATTGGAAGTTCTGGAACTGCCTCTCATCCAGTGTGGCTAAAACACAGACCAGCCTCTTTGTTTTGTATTGTTTTTGAGACAGAGCCTCAAACTGTCACCCTGGGTAGAGTGCTGTGGTATCATAGCTCACAGCAACTTCCAATTCCTGGGGTTAAGCAATTCTGCCTCCACCTCCCAAGTAGCTGGGACTACAGGTGCCTGCCACAACACCTAGCTATAGACCAGCCTCTTTGTTACCAAATTGTAATCACTAAAGCTGTTGTGGGCAAGTATTGACCTGAGAACATATTTATAGCATCTTCTGGGGTGAATATAATATTTTCCCTCCAAAATGTCATAACCTAAGAGCCACACTGGCTTCCCAGTGCCCCTGGATACTTTGTAAGAACACCTTTTCTACCTCCGTTCAAACAGACAGACATCTTCTATGTAATTAAAATATTAGTGAGTTTCAAGTAATTGAGGCATAAGTGATTACTTATTAAGATAGAAGTAATTAAAGTATTAGCAAGAGACAGATTTTAAAGAATAAAACTCTAAATTACAATGAGCAGCATTTAACTTTTAAAGTAGGTAAAACAGTTTTTACAGATGAGAGAAATAAACCTCTGTTGTGAGCTGACACGGGAGAGGAAAGGAACAAAGAACAAGGCAGGGAGTGGCCCATTCATGGCCCATTTGTCTGGACACCTAATCAGGGCATTTAGAGAAGCTGGTCCATCCTTGGGCAAAGCACATTAATGAGTCTTGGAAAAGCAGTGCTATGCTGAAGCAGAGAGCTAACGTGTTCTGCAAATTAAAGAAGGAAATTGAATTTGCGGAGGACTCCAAAGGTTGAAGAAGCCACGAGTCTTCAGGGAATCCCTAATGTTCACGCAGTGTACACGTGCTCAACCTTCCTGCCTTGTGTTTTGGGTAGAAATCAAAGAAAAGGGGTCACATCAGCCAGCTATGATTCCTTACCCCGGTAAGCCCAGCTTGTTGGGGGGCTGACTCGGGAGGATTGCTTGAGCCCAGGAGTTTGAGGCCAGCCTGGTCAACACAGCAAGACCTGGTCTCAGAAAGAAGGGAGGGGGTCACATTTATTCTCTGACCCAGAACTGAGAAGGCAGAGTGAGTGTGACTAGGAAATTCAAAAGTAATCTCTTTTATGATTTCCCTTCCTCAGGTCCTACGTCAGGTATGGAAAATCCCTGGTGAGGGTGGGCAGGGTGCCCTGAGTGAGGACAGGGAGAGTGTGAGTGGGCGAGCGTTCTTCACCACAGCAGGAGTGTGGGAGTGTCTGCTCTGAGTTCTCTGTCTACCGTAGCGGGGACATGAGTGAGCTCTCATGGATATTTAAATGGAATAGTCATCTTGTCCATAACAGAACATTCTGTGGATGGCATTGCACAGGGAGAAGTGGTTTTTTTTTAATTGAATGTTTAGATTTTTCTAAACTAAGTGGGTGAAGTCATACTAGCCACCTCTGAAGACCAATGAGTGCTCCAGAAGCTGCTAAGGAGAAGGATACTCAGTTGACGGTTCAAACAACAAAGGCTTGAAGTTGAGGAGTGCCACTGTTGCTGTTGGTCTCCCCTGGGTGATCTGGCTTGTGTGTCACTAAGAACAGGTGGTCGTGAGCAAGTGTTGCCGCGTGGAGCTCACACCCAGCCAGGCTGGGGCTTCCTTTCCACGCTCTCAGCTGACAACATACAATGTCTTTTCTGGATTCTTTTTTTGTAGGTGCTAATATGTCTTTTTAAAAAATGAATCATAAAGTTAATATTGTCTTTGAACAACAAAAAGTGACTTCCTGATCTCAAAGTGCATCTGAGCTATTCTTGGCTGTAGATGCCAGCTTTTTAGGTATTCTCAAAGAGTCGTAGAAATGGTGGTGCAGAGCATACTTAGAGAGTAATCTTTGGAGCCTCCCTGACCTTAGGCTTGACTAGTAGATTGGAAAATATAGAGTCTATATGACTTTGGGCAAACTTTAAGACTTTAAAAAGAATGTTTGACTCCGCACCTGTGACTTAAGAGCAATGATACTTGCCCCAAGTCTTTGTACTGAAATATATATTTGTCAAGCCAGTGACAATGAGCCTGGTCCATGATAGAACTGTAGTGTCTGGCTGCAGGTTGAGTTTCTGTAGTGAACTGCAGGATATGCTGAAGCTGCTGTGAGAGTAATCACAGGCGGGGAGGTGGCTCCCCAGCTTCTCTTCTTCCCTCCTTCCTCCTTGTTCACCTCCGTTATCATCTGCTCCCCCAGCTCTGAACGGGCACTGAGACGGTGCGAGAACCGAAGTCAGGAGGTGGTTCCAGGTGGATGTGGCATAACTAGCAGGGAGGACAGAGGAAAGGAAATGCAAAAAGGAACTTCCTGGGTCTTTTGGTCAGGGCGGCTCTTCCTGGTGTTTACATGGCTGAGCGGGAAGGAAGCCAGGCCAGGCTGCAGAAACCACAGGTGACCTTTGTTTCATCACATTGGGAGATTTGGGGGGACACTGCTTATATCAGTTTCCTGGGGTTGATGCAAGAAATAAGCACAAAGTTGGTGGTTTAAAACAATACAGATTTACTCTTTCACAGTTCTCAAGGCCAGAAACCCAGGTGCCCTGGAGGCTGTGAGGGAGAATCAGTTCCATGCCTCTTTCTTGGCTGCTGGTGGCTGCTGGAATCCCTGGTGATCTCCGGCTTGTAGGCACTTTGCTCTGATCACACCCACTACCTATACGTGAGTTCCTCTTGTGTGTCTCATATAAGGACTCCTGTTATTGGATTTCAGATTTGGGATCCTAATCCAGAATGATCTGATCTCAAGAATCTTACCTAAGGCAGCGCCCATAGCTCAGTGGGTAGGGCACCAGGCACATACACCAAGGCTGGCAGATTCGAACCTGGCCTAGGCCAACTAAAACAACAAGGACAACTGCAACAACAAAAAATAGCCGGGCGTTGTGGTGAGCGCTTATAGTCCCAGCCATTTGGGAGGCTGAGGCAAGAGAAATGCTTAAGCCCAAGAGTTTGAGGTTGTTGTGAGCTGTGACACCAGGGCAACAGCTTGAGACTCTGTCTCAAAAAAAAAAAAGAATCTTACCTAAACTATATCTATAAAGAGCCTTTTTACAAATAAGGTCTCATCCACGGGGGCTGTGGGTTAGGGCTTGGATATATCCTTCTGGGAGACACAATTCAAATCACATTGTTGTTTAAATACATCAGATTATGATGTTGTCTTGTAAGAATGTGGAGCAGTGATCATGTCCAGGTGCTCTTGTAGAAGGTGACAGATCAAAGAGCATCAAGGTGAATCTTCAGCAGTAGGGGCAGGAGCCCAGAAGGCATACCTGGGCATCCTCTCTGGGTGTGACCTTACGGCAATAATGATAATATTAATAACAACATCAATGCAACTACAAAAATTTCAACTGCCCTGATGTTTATCCTCAGCTTTTATGATGTCACAGGCACCGTGATACCTAGAAATACATTAGATCCTTTAGTCATTACAATCCTGAGAGACAGACCATTATTATCCTCACTTTACTGATGAGAACTGAAGTACAGTAAGCTTCAGTGTCTTGGCCAAAGACATACAGTCTAGTATGTGGTAGAACTGGAACTCTGACTCCAAAGCTCTCAACATCTGCATAATATTGCCACGGAATCCTCTGTCTTTGTCCATAAACTGCCTTCCTTGTTTCCCTTTCCACCTGCTCTCCTAAAAACCTTCTCTACAGATTCTCTGTTGAGCCTCCCTCTCTCCTCCATGCTCACGTCCTCCATATTGGTCCTTGATGTCTGAAGCTCTACATCTTCATGGCATGAACCATCTGCCATGGTGTTTGAAGCTCAGGTGTTGCTGTGATCACACTTCTCTATTCCCGGCACATGGTTATTGCAGCTTATGCTAAGTGCCTCTCTGGTTTTATATTTTTGCGTTGTTCTCCACACCATCCTCCATCACCCTCCACTCCCCTCCCCTGCCATACGCACTCAACCCCACGTCTCGTGCACACCCATGTATGTGTCCTGGAGGGAGACAGAATACTGTCTTGCATGGATGTGTTTTTAGCTTACCTTCATAGCACAGTTCTATCTATTTTTTTTGTTTGTTTGTTTACTACCAGATTTCACTTACCAGGTATAGAACTGGGTCATTACAACTGTGATTACTGTGTAGTATCACATTGTCCACATTTTACTTATCTGTCGTAGGGATGGACTCAGAAATTTTAAGAAGGAAAAATGGCACAGACTGGCCTATCTGCGATGGAGGTCACAGGTACGTTACAGATCCAAACAGTTGTATATACACCAAATTCAAACCTCTAAGGTCTTTTGGAGAATCTATAAACCACTGGAATTGTTTTTGTTGATGGTCCAAGCACTGTCCATGGGTAGAATACTCCCTGATCTCATTCATCCACAGCTCATCTCAGCAGCAGCTTACTTAGCAAAAGGAAAACAATTTTGTTAAAAATGAATAAGTGGGTTAATTAAATTACAAAGCTTCTGCACAGCAAAAGAAATAACCAAGGAAGTGAATAGACAATCTGCAGAATGAAAGAAAATATTTGCAAAGTATACATTCTGGATAATAGCCAGAATTTACAAAGAACTCAAACAACAACCACGACACAACAACCCCATTAAAAAGTGGGCTAAGGATATGAATAGACATTTTTCAAAAGAAAATGGACTCTTTTTTTTGTAGCGTCCAAATGGTCAATTAGATTATGATTTTCAACATCACTAATCATTACAGAAATGCAAATTGAAACCCCAATGAGATATAATCTCATGCCAATCAGAATGGCTATTATTAAAAAGACAAAAAATAACAGATTTTGGTGAGGATGGAGAATAAGAACTCTTATGTACTGTTGGTGGGAATGTAAATTAGTGTGACCTTTATAAAAAACAGTATGGAGACCAGGTGTGGTAGCTCACACCTGTAATCCCAGCATTTTGGGAGGCCCAGGAGGGGGAATCACTTGAAGCAAGAAGTTTGAAATCAGCCTGAGCAACATAGTGCAACCCTTGTCTCTCTATAAAAAAAATTACCCAGGCATGGTGGCATGTGCCTGTAGTCCCAGCTACTCAGGAGGCTGAGGCAAGATCATCTCTTGAATCCAGGAGTTAGAAGCTGCAGTGAGCTATGATTGTGCCACTGCACTGCAGCCTGGGCAAGAGAGAGAGACGTACCATCGCTAAAAATAAAATGAAACTTTACCTCTTTTATGTTTACATGGAGGGACCTGGAACATATTCTCCTGAGTAAAGTATCTTAAGAATGGAGGAAAAAGTATCCAATGTACTCAGTACTCCTGTGAAACCATCTTATATTTACTCACACTTTCTTATAAAAGATAGACACAACTATAACCCAGGATGAATGAGAGAAATAGAGTGGGAAGTGGGGAGGGGGGTTTTGATAGAAGGAGGGTAAAAGGTGGGACCACACCTATGGAGCATATTGCAAGGGTACAAGTCAAATCTGTCAAGTGTAGAACATAAATGTCTTAACACAATAATCAAGTAAATGAGGCGAA
>CAUYRH010136373.1:0-53332 GCA_963574655.1 Perodicticus potto | reverse complement strand
TGTCTTTGTTATAATGTGATTTTTGGTCTTCTGGGTATATACCTAGTAAAGGAATTATAGGATCGAATGGCAGGTCTATTTTTAGATCTCTAAGTACCCTCCAAACATCCTTAGAGGAAGCGAATTTTAAAGGGCAAGTGGGCTGTGATGAACATTCTAGTGCAAATGCCCACATTCTCCTCAATAAAGTATCACATGAATGAAAAATTAAGTATCCAATGTACTCAATACTAATATGTAGCCAACAGATAAGCAACTACATGCCCACAGGAGAGAAAAACACAATTCATTTCAATGGGAGAAAAGGGAGAGGAGAGAGAACAGAAAGAGGAAGAGAGAGGGGGCTTGGTTAACTCTCACCTAGTGGGGACAATGTCAGGGGTTACAGCACACTCTCTGGGTGAAGGGCTTAAGTACAACTTAAAATTTACCTAACAAATGCAAAAATTAAGGTGTACCCTCATTTTAATCTGAAATTTAAAAAAAATACAAGTGGAGGTTATAAGGAGAAAAGGATTGGAACATAACAAGTAGACCTAGTTCTAAAAGACAAAAGTAGGAGAAAAATGGCACAACTGGGAAAATGCAAATAATCTCATTGCGGGTATATAAGTACTTTGCAAATAATTCTAAAGTTTGAGTTTGAAATAGTTGCCGAAAGTGAAGCTGATGAAAGATGCAAGACCCAGCCCTGTGATTACAGACTTTGTTTGAAAGTTGTCCTGTAGGTGATTATGTAACTGTCAATCCCCAGAGCTGGACTTTAAGCGGGAAGGAGAGAGCCCTGGTAGAACTCCATTCATAGTTGTCCTTCTTGAAAAGAGGCTTCCTTCTCAGCCTAGCACAGGGATTTCCCACCTTTCGGAAGAAATCCTTTTCATTTATCTGAAGTGACAAATCTCATGAGGGGTGATATGAATGTAAAAGGGGTGTGTTGATTGCATGTACACCGACTAGGTAGGAGTTAGGTTTTTACCACTGGCACATGGGCCACAGTGAGGAGGTATCTCAGTAGCTTTAGAATGAATTGGAAAGCTCTAAGATTCACTCACCTTTTGCAGCCCCCCATCCCTGGGAGTGGAGGGATGACAGGTCTGGGAAGAAGAGATTGGGAGAGAAGAAGACCCTGGGAGCCCAGATGTTGACGAAATGTGCTTCATATTTTCTCTCTAGGGGAAGATGATGATGACGATGAATGTGGGGAGGAAAAGCTGCCCTCCTGTTTCGATTACGTGATGCACTTTCTGACGGTGTTCTGGAAGGTCCTCTTCGCCTTCGTCCCCCCTACAGAGTACTGGAACGGCTGGGCATGTTTCATCGTCTCCATCCTCATGATCGGCGTACTGACAGCTTTCATCGGAGACCTGGCTTCCCACTTTGGCTGCACCATTGGCCTGAAAGATTCTGTGACTGCAGTTGTGTTCGTCGCACTGGGAACTTCAGTGCCAGGTACATAATGTGTTCAATTCCAACCCCCCAGAAGCAGACGCTCGTTTGTCTTCTTGACTTTTTCTTTCATACAGTTTCAAGGGTGGTGGTAATGAACCAGGCCTATGAAGGATCATAGCCCAGAGACACAGATAATGTCACTGCCAGAACATTGTCATGTCATGTCTCAAGTTTAGAAAGCTGGTCAGTCTCACTGTGATGACAGGAAGCATTCCCAGGGGGTCTCCATGGCCTGTGTGGAGGAAGCAGATGGGTTTGACAGACAGATTTTCAGATCAGCTTCCCATTACAATGGGCACTTTCAAAAAGACAAAACGAAAACACAGAATTGTCTTTATAGTCATAAGTTTCACATGATTTCCATGAAGCTCGTATCATTTGGGTAGCTGAGATAACATACTTACTAGAGACCTGATAAAATATTCTCTTGACCCCAATATTAATGGAAGTAAATAGAAAATAGACATTGGTCAGGACAGAAAAAAAGTGATGCTGATAAAAGTGAGCAGATCGAGTATACATTTCACGGACACATCCCTTGATGTTTTCTGTATAAAGTGAATTATTCTTCCAAGCTGCAACAGGAGTTTATTATGTTTACTCAGATTCCTGAGTAAGACATCATCTCCCCAAACATAATATTGACAGCAGTAATTTTTAAACTTTGGTGGTTACCTGAATTACCTAGGAGCGTGTTAAAAAATGCAAAAGCCTCAGACCCACCATTAACATTATGAAGATCTAGGGAGAGGGCCCAGGAATGTGGGTTATGGCTCAAAAGTTGCTCTGGTGCGTGCCAGAGTTTTCTGTACATGAAATTCTGGACCTACTCCCGGTTCTAGCTGGCATCTTGGAAGACATGTAGCCTTAACTTTGAGCAGCAAGACTAGCGTTCTCTACAGCATAGCAGGCCAAGTTTAAGCATTGCAAAAAAGCCAGGACTTGGAGCAAATATAGCTCTGACCCTGGTGCTATTCGCTATCCATTGTCCTCCCTCACCTTAGCCCTCAGATGGACACCATGGTTTCTAGGAAAACTTGCCTTCATTGGCAGCCTTGGCTTTCAGTTTAAGGCTGAGAGCTATTACAGTTTAAGTCATGTATTTCTTTCCACTGGGATTCGCAAGCTGTTCTTCTGACAGCCACCACCTCTGTGAGTGTGGTCATTACTTCACCTTCCCAAGTCTTAATTTCTTCATTTGTAAAGCAGGGATAACAACCCTTAACATGCGTAATTGTGGTAAGGCTTGGACAAAACACCCATAAATGGTGCATTTAGTAAATCATCTGGGACACAGAAGGAATTTAATTAAATAGTAGCTCTCACGATTATTGTTTATGTTGAATAATTTACGATTATGTGACCGGTATACATCTGAATACTTTATCCCTTACCCCGAGTTACCCTGAGTGACCGTGAAGGAAGTGTCCAGATTTATACTGGTCACATGGTATTATCCAACCACAAGGGGGTTCCGAGTGTGAGGCCCTGTGTGGTTTTAGTGTCCTGCTGAGGAAATGGGGACAGAGGTAGCAGACTCAGAGAGCACCCTTCCTCCCACCTCAGTGAGCAAGCTATCCCAAGTCCGCAGTTCACTGTTGATCCTCAGAGGACAGCAGACCCCCTCTCAACTCCACCTGCGTTCCAACAGCTCCATGTTTGGTCTTTGCTCTGAATCTTTTTCCAAAATTTAACAGAAATTTATAAGAGGAGGAAAAAGTTAAAATATTCATATCTTAGGGCCAGTCCTGATGGCTAACCCCTGTAATCCTAGCACTTCAGGAGTCTGAAGAGGGAGAACTGCTAGAAGCCAGGAGTTCGAGACCAGCTTGAGCAAGAATGAGACCTTTTCTCTTCTAAAAATAGAGGAAAAAAAAAAGAAACAAAAGAAAAATTAACCGGGCGTAGTGGCCTGCCTGTAGTCCTGGCTACTCAGGAGACTGAGGTAGGAGGATCACTTGAGCCCAGGAGTTTGAGGTTGCTATGAGCTATGTTCATGCCGTTGCACCCTCCTAGGGAGACATAGCAAGAGCCTGTTTTATTTAAAAAAAAATCCGTATCTTAAATTGTTTTTAGAGAATATATATAAAACCCAAGGAACTAAACATCATGGTTGTCCGTTGCTTCTATCTGAGATTAGCACAGGAAAATACATTATGGGGTCCACTTACCCTACGGCTGAAGTCACTGTATCAAATGGTGTTCAAGTTAGCACACAGTGTTGGCTGTGGGTTTAACCCCTAAGGAGGATATGTGCAAATTATGATAATAAAGGCCAAACGAGGTCTCTTGTGACAGTTATCCAAAATCAGCCTGTCATTCTGGAAAGGCAGAAGTTTATCCTATCGAATGCAGTTCTTCTTTTCAAAAGGATAAAAAATACTTTTTCTACATTAAATCTTCATTTGATATAGGAAATTTTCTGAACAGATCAAATTTCTCATTCCTGAAAGATTTTTCTTATTCCCCAATGCCTCTTCTCCAAAACCCACCAACTGACTCCTTTATCTAACTGCCAGTCTGTCCGAATGTTATCTGGATATCTCTTGTTTTAATAAGCTCTTGAAAATCATGGCAGCCATATGATTAAAATCCATTTTTCTCCCTATTACATGAAATGTGGATTATAGCAGACCTTAATGTTAGGGGAGTCACTTGTTCTGACATTTAAAGCTAACACAGAACCCAGGTGGACACATCAAGAGGTAAGAAAACCACTCTGGGAAGAATACAACAGCATCATTAGTTTTAGAAATGGTTTCCCTACACTGCCGGAAATGCTTCCCATTGGGGTATGGATTTCTTTGCTCTATTATTGGAAGAATTCTGTAATTTGCTGCAATATTAACTGTGCAGCATGCTCCCCAAACAATATATTCTCAGGTAATCTCAGATAATCGTATCTATATAAAAAGACTTTTTTTTCTAAAAAAAGCTCTGAAAATTGAACAATATGCTAGATGAACATAATATTTCTTTGTTCTTCCACCCTGAAGATTCAGAGCATGCTTTATTACATCCTTTGACTTCTAAAAATGAAAATGATGCTATTGTTTCTGGATGCCAAAGCCCAGTTGCTATAGGCAGAAGAAGAATAAAGAAAACTAATTCTCTTCCCTTACAACCTACCATCAATCAGCATTGGTCTTGGGGTCCAGCTTCTCTCGGCTGATGTCTTGGCACTTTGCCTAAAATAGAAGGGCTCCTGCCTAGTATCTGATGTGCTGCTGCCTCCTACTACATAAGACTCCTAGCTCTTTAGACTGTATGACCAGATGGGCAATGAACCTCCCCCTCCACCTGCACCTGCTAGCCCTCCTGCCACAAGGCAGGATTTAATATCTGCATATCCCATTACAAGTATTTTTTAGCATACTGTTCAAAATGTATGGGAAAAGGCTCAAGATTTTTGGAGTGAGCTGGAGCTTCTTACTCCTACCAACTAGTATCAAATTCTCATTATGATCAACTGGCAGAGAAGGACTCATAAAGGTCATCTCTCAGCCTCCATCTTCGATGCCTTCAGGAGCTTCAAGGCCCATATCTATCAGTACAGGAAGGGCCTTTTTATCCTGAGTCATCATTCTTCAAATCTATCTGTCTGGAGAAAGAGGCTTCTCTAACAATCTATTCCTACTTCTAAATGTTGGCGTAAGGTGGAGACTGGTCTCCATCCCTCTTTTCCTTTTGGTCCATACTCACATCCTAGACATCAGTCCCCATGGCTTAATTGTCACCTCTACACCAATGATAGCCAGATGTAGAGCTCCAGCCTCAACTTTCCCCTGAGTGCTAGATTCATATAGTAACTGCCTTTTCTATATTGATGCTGAATGTGTAATTTGCAGCTAATTTGCCGCTCAGAATTACTATATTCAAAATGGAACTGTTGATTCCTACTGGCAAATGGCCTTCTCATTGAATCTAACCTATTCTTTCCATATCTTGCCTTTCTCAGGAAAACAGTATCATAATCCACCCTGGTATCCTTGGTTCCTTTTTCCTCCCTCCACCTAATCTATCCATTTATAAGTCCTGCAGATCCTTCCTATAAAGCACGCCTTGATCAGGCCCACTTAGCTGTCTTTCCACTGCCACCGTCCTCGTCTACATAGCCATTCATTCTCTCCCACTCAGACTCCTACAGTAGCCTCCTATCAGTCTCCCGGCTAAAGATCATTTTAAGATGTAACTATGACCACAATCTTCTAATGGCTTATTTCACTTAAGATAAACTGCAAAAGCATTATTCTGACTTTCAAAGACCTATGTGATTTGGCTCCTGTCTGTATTTCCATTTTGTTTTCCTCCTGGCCCACTGGTTTTTGTACCCATCTTCCTAATTTCTATCCTCCATGAACCAAGTTCGCTCCTTTCCCAGGGTTTCACTAGCTGTCTAAAAAGCTTCCTCCCTTCATATACACAAGACTGGCTCTTTGTCTTCATTGATATCTCTTCTGAAATGACACCTTCAAAGAGGTCTTTTCTAACCACCCAATGTGAAGTGGTCATGCAATTATCTTATAGTGTCTCGCTTTATTTTTGTTGAGTATTTATTACCTTCTGGATATTTTTTTTGGTTTATTTATTTTTGAATTTTATTATTGTCTAACCCTCCCTCCTTAAAATGTAAGTTTCGTGGAAGCAGAAGCCTTGTTCTTTTTTTCTCTATGCTACATCACCAGCTCTTAGAATGGTGTTTAGACACATATGTAATGCAATTCTGTGTGTGTGTGTGTGTGTGCACACGTGCATGCGCATATGTGTTGTATTCATATATAGATAAGGTACAGATCAGTTGTCTAGAGACAACTAAGAATTAAAGTTATGATTAGTAGGGGAGATAAATAGTAGACATTTTTATAGTGTGGCTTATTCTTGAACACTAGGACATATCTGAGAAAGTTATTACAGTGAGAAGGGGCAAAAATCAAGACCACTGAGGTTTTCCTCTTCCATAATTCTGGCTATGATAGGAACTGTGATGAGTAGCAAGATACGTTTTGATCTCTGCTTCCTTCTTTTCTCTTCCTGTGATCTCTGTTTCTAAGACTCAGATCTCAGGCCAGTTCTTTTAAAACTTTGGAGACACTTTGTAGAGTGCCAAGTAAGGCATTCTGAAGTAGCTTGTTGTGAGTCCATAAGCATGTTATGTTATAGTTTCTATGGAAAAAAATTCAGGTTCAAAATTTTAAAAAATATAAGAGGAAGCATTTGGAACTCAGCCTTTTTTTGTAGTAGGGACCACCTGCAATTGCACATTCTTTTAGCTTACAGTTTTTTACAGGATAAGCCTTAGGTACATTGGGCCAAGAAATTCCAGTTTATATCCCAGAGTCACAGTAAGGAGTTTCCTTTCAACTCTTGCTCCTGTGGGGTTCTAATAGAAGTAAGTTTTCTTCTTTAATGACAGAGTTGGAGACATTTTGTATAAGTCTTGCCTTGGTCTTCCTGCACGCATCTTGACTGGGTTTGTGCCTGATATGTGCCTACTGCCCCTCTGGTTCTGGAAAGTTAAAAAATTACATATGCCAGACTGTCCCCTGAGTGCCGGGCACTATCAGATTTCCGTTTCCTTCTCACGGTTTGAATATCCTTTTATCTTTTGAATTCTGTCAAGCAGGAATTATTTCCCTCTAGAGATTTTAAGGCATAAGGAAAAAAAAATTGTCAGCGTGGGGAAGTTTCCCCCCATTTTGTATATAGAACTATTTGAGGGAAAATGTATGTGATTTTTAAAGTTACAATACTTTCAAACTTATAAATATCATAAGAAGAATTTGATGTCAAACTGGACATACTGCTCGCTCCATACGTTCCCTCCGTGCAGTGCTAGTATGTACCAGGAACGGGAGGAACGGGAGCTTTAGAACTGAATTGAAGAGCTGGACTTCTAACCACTGTTTACTGTACGGCTTCAACCAACTTCTTGACTCTCTGAGCCTCAGTTTCACTATCTGGAGAGTAATTGTATATGACAGTTCAAACGGAGCTGATGATGATTGAAGTGGTATCACGGATCTCAGAGCACTTTGTCAGCCCCAAATGGGTATCAAATGCCGGAGGCAGTTATCATTATTTAAACTGGGATCAACTTTTAAAAACATGAAAAGGAATGAAAACCATCAGAAAATAAGAACAAATGGGAACCATTTTGATCAAGGGAGAAATTTTTAAAATTCACCACCAAGCTCCGGTGTGTGCTAGACATAAGCACAGCATAGACATTATCTCTTAGCTCATTTAACTTCTATCATTAAGTGATATGAAGAGATTTTGCCTCCTTTCAGCCTTTATTATTTTGGTCCCTTAGGTTTTTCCCCTGAAAAATTAAGAGCTTATTTCTATTTGTTCAGCACTGTGCTAGAAAACATTATATTATTTTTTAATGGAAAAAATTACTAGTGATTGGTGGTTTCAATTTTGCTGTTTTTAATTTCCTAGCCTTTAATACTTAAGTAGCAATTACTTTACAATTTGCTTTGTCCTGTTGTTTATCAGTGGAACCTGAACTAACGTGTATGGTTGTATACTATACTATAAGGCAGCCCCCTAATCTACTGACACGCCTAGATATTTATGAGGTGCTACATCTATGGGTGTAACAGTGGTAGCCCTGTTTAAAAGCCACTGAATAGCTTGTAGGATAGTAAGCACCAGTGTCACCTCATGTTACATGAGGAAATAAAGGCTCATAGAGAATAAATGATTTGTGCATATTTAGCCAAAGTTTAAAGGGTTTGCAATTGTGGGATCTGTATTATCTCTCCTTTTTATGATCTGGTACTTAGCTACTCTATCATGCCACCTTGGGTTTGTTTTTAAAATATTACATATGCTCTTTCCCATATGCCTTACAGGTTTTTGAAAATTACTAATTTCTCTCTTTGCTTCAAGTTTAGTATTTCGCACTTTTAAAGCATGCAGCAATGGGATAATAGTTAAGCTCCTTGAGGTCATGCACTGTTATTATTCCCACAGGTATGGAAAACACCTAGTAGAGTGCATGCTTCCAAAAGTTTCACAACGGAATAAGGTCTGATTCTATACTCATAAACTCTTAGCATTTCCTACATGTAAAAAATTTAAATACTAAGATAACTGGAAACTCTTAAAAATATTTAGCCCAGGGCAGCACCTGTGGCTCAAGGAGTAGGGCACCGGCAGGTGGCAGGTTCAAGCCCAGCCCTGGCCAAAACTGCAAAAAAAAAAAATGTTTAGCCCTGACCCAGCTGGCACAAAACAGAATCCCAAAGCAATGCTCCTCAGCACAGTGAATGCCAACAAAGGCGGATTTAGTGATCCCGGGCCAGACCTCACTGCCTGTGATACACGGCCACCCGGGGGCGGTCAGAGGGGCCCAGGAAGGGCACACAGGATGCTCTCCTAGCAGTGCCACTCTGCACAGGCTTACACGTACCCTTGGAAATCAAGGTCCAGCATTCTCGGTCTGTGAGCACACGTCGGAGGCCGGGAGTGGGACTGCTGGAGGTCGTTGTCCAAGGAACAGAAAACACCCTCATCAGAAAACCCGCTCAGTCTCCTCCTGGCATAACTAGAGAAATTCCGTCAAGAGGGCCCACCAACGTCCCCACTGAAAACAAACACTCTTCCCAGGGGGAAGTGAAATGCAGTCATTCTGAATTCTCAGCGTCCTCTCAGCTCCCTCGAGAAACAGCAGGGATTTTCATTAACTCGGTCATTTCTTCTCATGCTTCCCACTTGAGTTAGGTTTGGTGTTCTCGGCGCAGAGCTCACAGACAGATTGACCTTAACAGCCTTAGTCTCAGAAATATTATGCACAGTCTTAGTGCAACCACCACACAGCAAGGCGGTGTCAGAGAACAGGAGCTTCAGAGTCAGGTAGACCTGAGTTCAAACCCGGTCCCTTCTCCTCTGCTTACAGATGTAGGACACTCCGGAGAGGCAAATCGCTTCACTCCTCGAAGCCTTAGTTTCTTCACATGATGATGGGAACACGAAGCGCTGCCTCACAGAGTTGTAGTGAGAGTGTATTTATAAAGTACCCAGCACATAGCCTGGCATCTAGTAGACACTGGGAAACAATGTTAGCTCTCTTTTTCCTTTTATTTCACCATAGTGATAAACTGGTTAAGCCTCTGCAGGTACTTAGCTCGGCTACTTCACAGCAGTTGAAAAATAGAAAACCAAGTCAATTCTCAGCCTATCTCCATTATCACCCTTTCTATTCCCTGCAGTTTCCCTGGCTATGAGCTTTAACCTCTGAACATTGGCTTTTCACAGCAGCCAGTGAAGTGCCGTCACTACGGTGTGTGTACATATTTAATTGGGCGATTAACATTTCACATCAGCTTAAATGGAAATGAAAACAGGATTTTCTTTACCCTGAGCCAATAATGTCAGTTTTCCCTCAAGAGGATCCCAAAGGCAGGCATATTTTGTTTTCAGATACTCTAATAAGTGATCATTTTCTTTACTGCCATTGAAGTTGGACACTGCTGAAAATGGACTCTCCGAACTATAGTCAGGCCAAGAGGCAAGGCCAGCTGGGGACACTGCCAGGGGAGCAGCACTGGACAGCCCTAATAACTCAAATGTCTTCCCATAGGACCTTATCATGACCTCACCCCAGTGCGGATCTGTCTGGAGGTAAAATGCTCTGTGCCTTCCGACACACTTTCCCACAAATAAGTGATGTGATTAGAGTTGAAGGAAGCCTATAAAAGCAGAAAGTTACGAGGAGGGAGGGAAACAAAGGCTAGACACCATATTTCACAAGACTTGCTCTATAATTGGCACCGTGACTGCCTGTTATCCAATGCTAAAAACACTGGAGAACAGGCTACGTGCAGAGCATTTGTAAGAAGCTGAAGAAGATCCATTTTGAAGTTATTTGCATCCTTTATTCTTTCTACTCAAAAGAAGAGTTGGTATTAAATACTTTGAAGGGTTTTTTCACTGGCAGCTATGCTGGATTTATTTTTCTTAGAGGGCAGCACTGCATGGGTGCCTGGCATGGAGGGCAAGGCTGGAAGGGGACCAGGATGATGACACTGACGTCATCACCCAGGAGGTGCTCCAGGGAGCGGGGTGCTCAGCATGTGGCATGCCCTGTCTGGATCCTGCAGAGTCTTTGGATGAGTGCCTCAACCCCGCACCAGCCAACTCCACTCTATCCCATAAAAGGCACAGGATAAGAGAAGAGAGATAAAAATGTTCCAACCTATTCTATATAAGCTTTCTTACATACTCCAGGTTGGCCAAAGCAAGGACACCTGGCAGAAAGGCCATGCTGTACAGGTGTGTGTGTGTGTGTTTCGTTTATGAAGGGCTGGTGCGATGCATATGTGATGTGAAAGAATGTCAATTTCTCATCCTTTCCAGTCTCATGGTGTCAACCTGAGCATCAAGTTTAGTAAAAGCACTAGGCCTGGTGAGAGCTTTTATCTCCCCTTTTCACGTTTGAAAATAAGGTAAGGATGATGAAACATTTTAAACGTCACTGTTTTGGTTTATGTTATTTCTTTAATGCAGGCTCAGTCTGCATCTTTTAATAGTTTTATTGAAGCATAATTTACATACTTTAAAATTCACCCATTTGAAGTACATACGATTAGGTGACTCTCAATAAATTCACTGAGTCTTGCTGCCATTACCCCAATCCAGTCTGAGAACATTTTGATCACCTCAGTCAAACCCCTCAGGGCCATTTACATGAAATCCCCGTTCACACCTCCAGCCCAGGCAACCACTACTGTACCTTCTGACTCAATAGATTTGTCTTTTCTCAACACAATTTTGATATTCAATGTCATGGATTCTTTACAGGATAGTACTTGTACTTACTCTCATACTATATGTCAAAACTCAGGGTTCTGTAAAATGTTAAAATTATTGTGTCATAAAATCTCTCTAGACATTTATAAACAACATATATATTTTGGTCTTCATTTGTGCAGAGATGGATTTGTACACCTTTTTATAAACAGTCCCACTTCCCTCCCCCCAAGAGCAGTCTTGGTTCACAGATGACAGATCAGAATCGTAGGGGAACATGCATGTTTACAGATTTGACCTGTTCAGTCAGCTGAACACGACACAGTGCTAATGAGGCAGCTCTTCTCGCTCTCCCCCATGATCCCAGAGTGTCACCCTGTAGATGGGGCTGCTGGCCCCTGGATCAATACAAATCCATCCCAACCATTAGGAAGAGAGCACAGAGATCAAGACCTATGGATAAGAGGTAGTGGGTGCCCTGCACAAGAAAGACACATTGTTGCTAAATTCGAGGGAAGGAAATGCGGGCATAACTTAATTATTATGTCATGGGCCCTGCACAGACAATAAAATGAATTTAAGCCAATTGGTATTTTTAGAAGACAGGGCAAATAAAATGCTAACTCAATTTAAAAGGAAAATCTTACATGTGGCCAAAAGAGAATTTTAGTATCTGTTTGGGATGCTGCATATTATAGATGTGAAATCACGGTGCTTGGCATTTATGCGTAATGCCAGCTGGAATGCCATCGTCTCTCCTCAGCATACAGACTCACATCCTGCCTTTTCTCAGGAACAAAATATAAGCGCTGTATTACTTGTTGATACTCCGCTTCATTCCAGGAAAGGATTTAAATTCATAAAATGTCTTGCATTGGTCAGCTACCTTTTCTAGCACGGAAACACTAACTTTATTAGTGACCATATTTGATAACGCTTGTTTAACGCAGCACACATAGACTTGATATTTTGTGGACAAGGAGAAAATAGCTTATTTTGGCTTTATTCTTTACAACCAGGAAATTATGTGTTGTGTTTGCCCTCCCCTCCCCATCCCCACTGGAGCCCAGGGGGCTTTTTGGCATGGCCCTCCATGAATTGTAAGTTATTATTAGGTGATCACTGTGAAGAAATCACGGGTCAAGGCCATAAGCAAAACTGACGATGGCTCCAAACTAAAATAATCCCCACTGGGGTCTGCAAATGGGCCCCACAGAGGATTAATCATAGTTTGTCAATCCTGAGTTACAGCTGCAAAACGACAACTAAGCACAGAAGTGCCAAATGAGCACGAAATGTCCTTTTCTGGAAGATGCTATGTGGTAAGGCTTCAGATAGCTGAAAATGGGAAACCAGAACCCCCAAACTGCCCCACGTGTCCAACTGGAGAACCGTGGCTCAGGTTGCTCAAGGGAAGCTGGCACTTGGTGTGAGGCTGCACTGGAAAGTGTTGGGGGAGCTATCTGCTTTTTAGTCTGTGTTTTAGGGAGAAAGGGGGCAACCACATACAAAGTTGGATAATTAAATCCACAAACTCATCCTAGAAAAAGTGCTACACACCTCACTGCCAAGTATCACTGTGGTGGCTTCAAACAACTCCCTTTGGTAAGCCATGCACTGAAGCCAGGGCCCAGCCCGCCCTCAAAGTAATTTTGGAACTCTTTATCTGGGATGGCCATCAGGGCTGTCACTGTACAACAATTAAGTTCATAAACTCAACCTAGAAAAAGTACTTTAAAGTGAGGACTCAGTGCCGGCATTGGTGCATAGCTTCCCAGGGGGAGTCCTTCAGAGATGACCATAGTGATATTCAGCAATGAGGTATGCAGCACTTTTTCTAGGATGAGTTCATGAACATAATTGTCCTCACAGAAGAACCTGACATCAGTAACTTCTGCCATATCAAGTATTGTTGTCCTTTGAGGAAGAATTAAGCCTTATGTTCTATAGCTTCTTTACTGGAATTGATTCTACAGTAGAATATTAGTGACAAGAAATATTCGGAATAAAAAAAAAATCTGTATTTTGACAATGCTCATAGCTACCTAGGAATCCCAAACTGAGTCTCTAAAGCAATGAGACAGTCTTGACTGTCAAATTCTCACTCTCCACAAGTCACAAAGGCCTTAGAAAGGAGACGAGGCTGGAGCAATTGCTCTCACTTACAAGCCAAGCACATTGGGAGGCTAAGGGGGGAGGATGACTTGAGTCTAGGAGTTGGAGGCTGCCGCGAACTATGATTTTACCAGTGCACTTCAGCCAAGGTAACAGAGCAAAACCCTGTCTCTAAAAAAATTAAAGAGAGAGAGAGCAAGAGAGAAGCCAGTTTTGAAAAAGGAAGTAATATGATCTAGTGGCCAAAGCGCAGGCTCCCAGCCATGCTGCGTTTCTTTTCATCCGTCCACTACACTTGTTTTCTGAGCAACCACTGCACCCTGTGCTGTTCTGCCTGATGGAGGGAGAGGGACAGACAGGACGGATAGCATGGCTGATCCCACGCATCGAAACTATGGTGACCTTTCAGATGGTAATGATGATGAACATGGTTAAGGAGAAAATAAAACAAGATCTTGGAGTCATGGAACAGAGAGCGTTTATGTGGAGTGGGAGAGTATTTTAACAGGGAGGTTTGACTCCATGCACTGCTAATCTTTATGAAATTATACTTCAAACCTCTGGTTCTTACCATACCTCACACCCCTGAAGACTCTCTCAGGCAGGTCTTATAAACTATGAAAGTGTCACTCGGTCCTTCTTCCTACTTTAAGAGCATTTGAATTACTTTTCTGACTCTCCCTGGCAGCTGGTATGCTCAGGTCATCTCTACCATGTCTCTTCTCAATGAGAGCACACAGTGCCCCGGAGTTTTCTCCCCAGAACCCTGTCTCTCCCCAGTCTAAATATTCTGGATTAGTTATGTCTTTCAAATAGCTGACAAATGATCACACTAAGCCACCAGTGATTAGTGAGGGTTCCATGAAGGCAGAGTATATGTATTTAACAAAATAATCAATTCAATACTAACTCTATTTGCACAGCTTCAACATTTAGATCTCTTGAATACCGATAGCAGGACTGAGAGTTAGGTAGTAGACATGTGTTATCAGGGTCAGAGTGTCAGGGGTAATATCTGGCAAATAGATGAAGGACCCTGGAAACGAGCCAGCAGCATAACCTGGACCCTGGGAATCACAGGATGTGGGTCCTGATCCCACCCCCTGCATTCATATTCCATTAAACCCCTAAGGAGCTTCAATTTCTTTCCCTGAAAAGACATAGTTCTGAGGGTCACTGGTCCCAACCACCTCCCACCTCAGAATTGGAAGGAACAGCAAATAGCATAACATCCATGCAAGTGCTCTGAAAATCATACAACTTTGTAAAAGTGAGAGATATCTGCCAAAAAATATGTATTATCGACAAGGAGCTGTTAGGTGCCAATGAAATAGAAAAGGAGAAATCTTACATAAGAGCTCAGCCTCGTTGCATATTCTTAGCAGCTTGGATAGAGCACTGCCTGCCTTATTTTCTGGTCTTCGCATTACAAATTACATATCTAGTAAGAACTCAAGTACAAAGGATATTTAAAAACTTGTGCATTATATACCCTTCCCAGAAATCTCAAGGACACGAATATCTTAACAAGCTTGTAAAAATGTTTTTCATGTTAATATGCAAAGCAATTTGGTGGTTGAACTCAATAAAACATATTGTTAGTACATAAAATATAAGCATAACACAAATGAACATTAAGAGAGGATTTTGGTGCTGCTCTGCAGTCCATCATTGCTTGACACCTGTAGTTAAAAAGAAAGTAAAACACAACTGGGGTTGGGCAAACTTTCATAGGGGGTGAAGATGCTTTATAGGATTCTTGTTCCCCTTTGTGGCCTGTCCCAGGCATCTTCCTAACCCTACACTCCAGGTCAGCCCCTGAGGACGATGATAGCTCCTTTTCTTCCCTTCCACTCACCCCTCCTCACTCTCCACACCCTTTGAGACGCACCTGCTCTGTGCGTAGGCTGCAGGATGCCTTCCATCTAAGGATTCAGCTAGCAGAACTATGACGAATGACATCCCCAAAGTACCATATAGAGTCTGAAATTCAACCCTCTACTCATTCCTAGACAAGCCCTATTATTTATGGGTTTATGTCTATACACACACACATATATAGGCCTTTTGAAGGCACAATAAACAATAAATTTGTGAAAAAATAGGAAATACTAATAACCAAATAAATTTGTGAACAAAATAGGAAATACTAATAACCAAACAGTGAAAAAGGAATTCTGGGATATGACTATCTATTTTCAATCTCATATCTAACTTTCAAATTTTAAAATCCTAGGACATTTATATAAATTGCACAGAGGTTCATATTTTTAATGGAGTGATGCTGTTTAAGTCACCTTCCTTCTGGCTTAGCGGATGATCATGGACATTTTTATTAGTGTGCCTGTACATTATGATTTTAACAGTTGTATAATATTATATGTAGTTGCACTTTCTTTTTATCAAAAATAATGGCTAATTCAATGTTTCCATTTTTTATTATGTAAAAACTCCACTTGGACTACTCTCTTACTTATATTAATTTATATATAAATTTTCAAAATTATTTCTAAATCCCCAGAAGTAGAATTGCTGGACCAAGGAATTTGAGACTTTTCAAACTTTTGATAGACACATATGCTGTTTTATAACATATCATTAATCCATAGATACCAGTCAATGGGGAAAATTTTATATGAAATAACAGCAAGATTGGAGCCAAAATGGGTGAATTATCAGAATTTTTCAAAAGTCCCTCACGACTCACCCATTCTCACATACCACCTGCTGCCTTCTGTGTCAGATTGGAGTTGTATACAGTGACATTTTCTGTGTTGAGTTGCCTCCATTTGCCTGCTTTGAATACTTTTTGTGCTCTTACGAACTTATGATGCAGAAAGCACCCCATTCAAAAAGAGAATTCTATTTGGACCAAATAACTGGGTAGATATCCAGGGGGAAAGTATATGTGAGAGGTGTCATCAGTGTGTTAACTGGATCCACAGCCATACACGTATCATCCATCTGACAATGAAGTCCCTTCCTAACCCATTAAGACTACCTGAAAAAGACAATGAGAGTTTCTGTTTTCTTTCTTTTTTTTTTTTTTTTTTGAAGTTAAAGTACACTTTTTGTATCTGGTCCATCCGAGCTATCTCTAGCTCTAGCACAACCTTGGTTACATATAGTTTAACCATCTCTACAGTAGGAAAGAAGAGAAGAGAATTTGAAAAGGTTCATGCAGGAGAAAGATTTTCCAGAAATAGCTCAAAGCATCGAAGAAAGAAAGTCTTAAAATGCAAGAAGGTTGAGAGAGAAAAAGAGAAAGGTTATTGGGAAGGGAGAAGAAGTAAACCAGAGGACACTGTTCTGTGCAGGTCCACCCTAAGTTGTGTTTGAGGCAAGGAGTTAGTTCCAATTGCATCTATGTAATAAGAATCTGGCTTGGGAAAATGACAATTAATGCAGCTATTTGTTTTAACCTCAATCTGCTCTTGCCTTTTTCCTTTTCAAAATTAAGCCATTATTGCTTGACTAAATCTTTTTGCCCTCATAGGCCTGGCATTATTAAAATCAAGAGTTGTGATAAAAGTTATAAAAACATAGATCAAAATTGCAAATATAAAAAACTTGATGGTATTTTTTAAAAGTACTTTTATTCAAGTCCATTTTTAAGTCCTCTGAAGATAGTGAAAACGTAATGTCAGGAGAGGCCAGGAATGTAAGGAATAAAACAATTTCTTTATCAGTCGATGATCTTTCTTATTGTTCTTAAAGAATGAGGAGTCTTTCATAAAAATAGCTCCTTTTTAATATCTTTCAGATCCATGTCAATATAATACTTTGCTAAAGGAGTCAGGCTGATGTTTTTATAGAGACCAAATTTATTCATTTCTTTTACAAATGATCAACCACTTCGCCATTGTACAGTGACAGAGTTGAACATAATGAAGCTTCTCGATATTTTCTTTAAACCTTTTGTCCCTTTTCAAATCTGTCCATTATCTAGTCCTTTTCAACACTCCTTGGATCTCTCCTGGACACTTGTGAACATTGCACTGGAAAATAATCCTATTGTAGGTGTGTTGGTGAGTGGAGTATTAGCATTTTCTTTTGAGACATGTATCGAGTCACAGTTTGGAAATCAGACAAGTAGGACTGCTGGTTTATGGTCTTTCTCTTCTCTGCCTTACATTCCCTGTAAAATAAATCCACACTATTTTTCTCTTTTAATTAAAATTAATCTCTCTTTGAACTTAAAATAGCAGGATTTCAGGTACATAATAGGAGAACCAACCCCTAGGGGTACCCTCTGCAAAGTGAAAACCTTCCAGTTAACAAGAAAAAAGCAAAAATAATTAACTCCTTGTTTGATACCAGAATGGCTTGCTTGTCTTAGTCTATGTGTGAACACTACTCCACACATCATTACCGCTGTTAATCCAGGGGAGAACCACAATCTTCCATATAGGTGTGAAGAAACCACGACTGCAAGTTGTTAGTGAGTGGGTCCTCAGTCTGGTTGGGAGAGCTTTAAAAACACCAACGCGGCTGGGCACAGTGACTCACGTCTGTAGTCTCAGCGCTCCAAAAGGCTCAGGTATGTGGATTGCTTGAGCGCAGGGGTTAGACACCTGCCTGAGCATGAGTGAGACCCTCCCCCTATCTCTACTAAAAATAGAAGAAACTAGCTTGGTGTAGTGGTGGGTGCCTGTAGTTCCAGCTACCCAGGAGGCTGGGGCAAGGGGATCACTTGAACCCAAGAGTTAGAGGTTGCTGTGAGTTATGATGCCACAACACTCTACACAGGGCACAGAGCAAGATGCTGCCTCAAAAGAACAAAAACAAAGCAAACAGAAAAAATAATGCTCCAACCACATCTCAGACCAAGAAAGTGGAAACTCAGGGTGGGCTAGCAAGTTGGTAATTTCAAAAGTCGTCTTGCTGATGCGGATTTGTAGCTGAAGATAAAAATGACTAGAAGTGGGTTCTTTGATCCTGCCAACACAGATCCTCTTGAGATTTTTTACTTTGTTTCCTTCTCTTCCAAAAATAGGTTATGTCACTTTCTCCATTTCTTTTTCACTCTCTCCAGGGACAACTTTTATGGGCAGAAAGTTCGTGTTTTTCCCTCTTTCAATTTTTTCATCTCCTCTCCTACCTGGTTATTAATCAACTGAACAACAGCAATTCCCTTATGTCTATCGCTTTACTTGGAAGCCAAGCAAGGATTGTTTTTCAAATGAACCAGTGAAATGTATGCATGTTAGTGAGGGAATGTGGTTTTCATACTTACTCAGAAAATAAATAATCACAACTCAAAACAAAAGTCTCAGTGGCAGCAGAATTAGCACATAAAAAACCCAGCATCTCTGTTTTAATTCTAGAAGAATAAGACAGAAGTGTTCATAGACAGGGGACAGATAGAAAGGAGAATATGCATTATTTAGGCAATAACACCTGCCTTACGGACAGTAGGAAGTCGAGGGCCTTAAACAAACAGCTCTCTAACGTCTTTCTGTAAACTTTGGTTATATGAAATTTTCAAAATAAAAGAAGTCAGCATTTTTTTATTTCAAGAATAATTTTATGTTCTATTATACTTTAAATGCAAAGGATTATAAAGTTAATAATTCTTTTTAAAGAATATTATATATCCTTAAAAGTTTAGAATCATTAACATAAGTCAGAATTCCCTACCATATATGGATTCTCTTGGGATCAGGCTCTGTTATAGTATAAAAATAGCTAATACTACTTTAGCACTCAGTAAGTGCCAGGCTCTATTCTGAATGCCATACATGTAAACTCATTCCCTTCAAACCCCTAGGAAGTAGAGAAGCTTCCAACCTGGCAAGTAGAGCAGCCCTAATTCAGTGAATTTAGGCAGATTTCTTCTCTCCCTTAGCCTTTAAAGGTAACTGTGCTGGGTTAAAAATAAATAAATAAATAAGAGTATATCATAACTTGAACCAGGAAGGAGCGACAATTAAGTAGACCCAGCAACCCCACCAAGCCCACCCAAGTTGTTTTACGAGCGATGACCACTGTTCTCTGAAGGCATCAAGGTCTCTGAAAGAAACCAGCTGCTTCTAACCTCTTCCCAGGTAGCTGCTTCCCTAAAACTCAAACAGGCATGTAATCCTCCCAGGAAGCCCCTCACAGACTGTGGCCACTTGGAGCAATAGCTCCCTTTTTCCTGTCTTAGCGCTGTGGTTCTCAAACCTTGGTGTAAACAAGAGTAACATAAAGCACTTGTTATAATGCCTATTCTTGTATTCCTTCCTTAGATAATATGAATAAATAGGTCTAGGGTAGAGCCCCAGATCATCGTATTTTTTGACAATGCTCTCCAGGTATTTCTGATGTCTGTGATGTGCAAACTACAATGACATCAGATACAGCCTTGGCAACATAGTCATCTCTGCCATTTATACCATGGCTGATTTATATGAATGGATGGCTGGTCAGTGTGACTTGAAGCTAAGAATTTTGCCAACATTTCTTATCTGATTTTAAAATGTAAATGACTGTGCTATGTTCAATTTCATAAATATTGCCAATGTTTGATCAACGGCAATATCTTCAGATCTTAAGATATTTTCTTGGATCCTCAAATATTTCTTTGGGGTCATTTATTGTTTCACATGGGAAGATAATTATGATCATTAGTCAGTTCTTATAAAGAAGTGTGATCATGTACAAACTCCTACAAAAAAAAATCACATACTGTATAGAAATTTAGTATTTTGGTATATCCCATGCGCTCAAGTAGGAGAGTTAGACTCTAAGAGATATTCTCAACTGAATTCCTCATTTTAAATGAGGACCCTGGAATCTAAAAAAGTGAAGTGACTTGCTCAAAAACATAGATAGTTGGAAGGGGCAAGAATGTCTCTGGATCGGGCTTTTCCCACTGATGCTCCTGAAGCTCTGTACACCTGGACTGTGTCATTAATTGTCAGTAATTCATAGGTGTTGGGGGAAATAACCATACCTTCATAACCATGCTGGACTCCAGTTAAAATCACTGCGTGTCAGGTCCTGGGCACAAATCAATTCAGAGCTGAACAGTTGGTCCCCAAAGCATGCTAAGAATCAAGAATAAGATGAGCCATCTGAGGTGAAATCCTCCCTCCGGATCATACATAAACCCTATGTCTGGCCTGCAGGTCTGTAAGAACAACACCTTTGACAGAAGAGATGTTATTCTATATGTAAAGTTTGAGGCTTAGCCTATATGTAAAGTTGTAGAAACTCAGGTAAAAAATAATTTCTGAAGGAAAGGGGAGAGTGTTAGGCTTTTCTTGCATATTGATTAGATGACTTGGGCAAGGTTGTAAACAGTGAACTTGAGATGATCTGCAGAGAACAATTATGTCCTGATTTGTGATGTATAGTTTAATTCCAGCCATGCTCTCCCTCCCCCAAAATCACCGCTCTTCTTAATAGATAGTCATAGGTATCAAGGAGACAGGACCAAAAATCTGAGTCTATGGAACTGATCTAAAATTCATTAGAATTCACGGTGGAAGTTAATAGCAAAGATCACTATTAGAAACCTGGCCCAGGGTATAGACATAGGAAAAACACATATATATTATTACTAATATGTCTCAATTTATCCCAATCACATTGAAATTCTTTTTTTTTTTTTTTTTGTATAGACCGAGCCTCACTTCATTACCCTCGGTAGAGTGCCATGGCATCACACTGCTCACAGCAACCACCAACTCCTGGGCTTAGGCGATTCTCTTGCCTCAGCCTCCCGATGAGCTGGGACTACAGGCGCTTGCCACAACACCCAGCTCTTTTTTGTTGCAGTTTGGCGGGGGCTGGGTTTGAACCCACCACCCTCGGTATATGGGGCTGGTGCCCTACCCACTGAGCCACAGGCACCACCCCACATTGAAATTTTTATGTTTGTATTTAATGGGCCAACTTCTGAATATGATTGCATCCCCTCTGAGACCAAGACCGTAGTTACTTCTTTTCCTTTTTTTTGAGACAGAGTCTCACTTTGTCGCCCTCAGTAGTGTGCTGTGGCGTCACAGCTCATGGCAACCTTAAACTCTTGGGCTGAAGCGATTCTCTTGCCTCAGCCTCCCAAGTAGCTGGCTACAGATGCCTGCCACAACACCGGCCATTGTTTGTTGCAGATGTCATTGTTTAGCTGGCCCAGGCCGGGTTCAAACCCACCAGTCTCGTTGTATGTGGCTGGCGCTGTAAGGAATGGTGTTTGCCTTGTTCAACCACAGGCACCTTACAGACGTAGTGTGCAGGGTTGGGCTTGGAAGAAGCTAACATACCGTATGTGCGTGTTGTTCTATGCACAAAGCAACAAAGCAGCATAAGAGGAAATTTGGGAGGAGCCATGACACTTCCTTTGGAAAACAGTTATCTCTGTCAGGGAAAAGGTTAATTTAGATTTACCATTTAGATTTGTGTGTGTTCATACAATTTTTTTACATAGCTTTTAAGATATTTTTTATTTCAGAATATTACGGGATTACGTATGTTTCGCTTACATAGTTTGCTTTTGTGTATTTTAAGTGAAAGTTATTAAGTGTGCCCTTCGCTCAGAAAGTATGCAATACACCGTCAGATGTGAATTTACCCATCCCCTCTTCCCTCCTCCCTCCTGCTGGAATTCTGCTGAGTTTTGCTTCCGTATGTACACACAGGTGTTGGTCAACTAGTTCCAATTTAGTACTGAGTGCACGTGATGTTTGTCTTTCCATTCTAATGATACTTCGTTAGGATGAATGGTCTCCAATTCCATCCACATTGGTGCAAAAGATACAAGGTCATCATTTGTAGTGATGTGGCATACATGGACCACATTTCATTAATCCATCAAGGGATTGATGGGCACTAGGGTTTTTCCACATCTTTGTGATTATAAATTTTGTTGCTATAAACAATTGAGTGCAAGCATCTTTTTGATAAAATGTCTTTTTGTCTTTTGGGTAAATACCTATTAATGGGATTACTGTTTCAAATAGTAGTCCTACTTTTAGTTCTTAGAGGTATCCTCATAGTACTTTCCAAACATAGCTTTTAAATTGGAAATAAAAGAAGACATAAGGCCTGAAGGCTAAATAAAAGAAGACATAAGGCCTGAAGATATATAAAACCTACCAAACTCAAAGAGACCTAAAAATTGTTTTATTTATGCGATAAGCTAGTCACTTTGGCTACTATTTTTTAGGAAATCCAAACAGAAACATTCGAAAAGGGGACCCGATCATTACAAATAAAAATGTTCACATGCAGTGTTCACAGACATAGTAATAAGCTATTGAAAAATGTCTTAAGGAAGAGGAAACGGCGGCAGAGCCCTGACTGCAGCCTAAAGGATTGGTTTGGGGGTTCTCAGTCCCCCACCCCAGATACCTTTCTTTCTGTATCTCCTTCCCTTCTGCTGAAGTGGCAGAGGTGTCATCTAGAAAGGAAGGCCAGTGTGCCATGCTCCAGGTGCCAGGAGAGGTAAGCAGGTGTGTACTACAGGACAGCTCCAGGTCACCCGGCCCCCGCAGCAGCAGGAAGGAATACTCCCTCCCCGAGTGCCCCACCCAGCGTGGCCATCTGTTCGCACCTGCGCTGCTAGCAGCCGTTTCCGCTCAGAATAACATTCCAGGTGTTCCTCAGCAGCAGCCGAGCTGGAAGCTGCTTCCTCCCAGCTCAGACTCACTTCTTGACCTTCCTTGCTCCGCTGCCTGCCCTTGAAAAATAAAAGAAAAATAAGTACTTTTTTTTTTCCTTTTTGATCCTGCAGCTGCAGCAGCTCCTATTATCTCTTAATAATGAAGTTCAAGAGACCATTATGATTTGTCTCGTTTTGCTTATACTCATCAGTCTCTGGAATGGTCCTGACTGGGCTGCACGGATGTGTGATCAGCAGAAATCCAGGAGGGTGGGTCGGTATGGTACCCAGACCTCCTTCAATCTTTGTTCCCCTGCTACAGGAGAGAGAATTCAGAGTTTCTGAGTGGAAGGAACAGGACAACCTGCAATGGTCTAAAAAAAACTTTAGCCTTCCTGGGAAGGATGGTGTGGTGTGAACTGAGAATGGGATCTGAAATCAAACTGTCTTGGTTTAAAAATTCTCATTTAATCCTGACTAAAAGCCTATCCAACAGGCGTGATATCACAGCATTATAGCTTCCAAAATCATAAAGGGGGAATAATAACATCTAGTGCATAAGGCTTGTGGGAGGGTTAAATGAGAATATACATGTAACCTGGGCAGCATGGCAACTGGCATGGAATAAGTAGTGTTTGCTTTATTGCTGTAATTACAAAATAGTAACCCAACTGCTTTCCATCACAGAGGTCAGAATCAGGGACACTGTCCCCCAGGGCTGCCAAGTCCCCTTCAGAAAGAATACGACCCAGCAGATGCAGTAGCCTTTGAGAAGCCTAAACAACCTTAACCCTTGTAAAGCAGGAGAATGTACAGGCTGATACCAACTTACATGCTTAATGTATTGTCCCCACTGGAGATGTACTGAGGAAGGATGGTGGCAACAGAATGGTGACAGAGAAGAGAAACTAGTGCAAGTATTATACAACTACATGCATGCTCGGAGCATGCCAGGGACCTCTGGAGGATACGACACCTTGTAGTCATATAATACCTTCTGTAACTGGTTTTGCAAATTTGAGCTCAATTTGAAAGCCGTTATTATCTACTATAAATCTACTGTGCTCAGTATTTTGCCAAGTTAGCTGAAGGGACTTTGATATCGGTAACGAGGCATCACATAGACAAGAAATTTAGTATCTGGTAAGGTAAATGTTTGTTTACATGCTTAATAAGAAGAGTTATTTCAGATCCCACTCCGACTTTTAAATCTGTCCTGGCCTGCTGTATTTACATTATCTTTCCAAAACAAAACAAAAATAGAGATACTGTTACTTTTTATGCCCCAAAGCATTTTACATATAATATCTCTACCTATTCAGCACTCAGCAGTGGACATCACTATCTCTATTTCACAGTTAGGAAACTGAAGACAAGTTAAATAATCTGCCCCAGGTCACACAGTCTGTTGTGAAGGCAGAATTTGCAGCCATCAGGTTCAAATGTGGTCTAAACTCCCAGGAAGTATTCAACAAGAAGTAGAAGTTACTGCTTCTGGACCACCTGGAGTGGGTCATGGCTTCCCATCTTCAGAAAAAGCAACATTCAGGATTACAGGTGAACAAAGAGCTGTGACGATGGTCACCGCTACCTGAGATACAGCAAAAGGAAAGATGGCTCAATGAGCAGGCATTAGCGTTGAAGACGAGGACCAGAGCTCAGGCCCTCACGTGGCTCTTCCTAGTTGAGGGATGTTGCACCCGTGGCTAATTGTCTCTAAGCCTGACTTTCTCACCTTTAGAATCATCACAATCAATGCAGAATATAGGCAAATTTGTAAGGTGCTAAGCAAATGTCAACTGTTATCACAGTTCAATTCTTTTCAATTCCACTGTTGACTTACTCTTGAATCTTTGGAAATCTCTCTGAAAACCTTCCCTTTCTTATTTGTAAACAAGAGCTGCTGATACAGCATCTTTTGGTAATATCCTGCAACAGCCATTCTCAGTGACCTAGAATCTTTCGGGATGCTGTGAAAATAGATTCTTGGGCCCCAGTTATTACGACCTTGCACAGCTGGATGAAGCCTTATAACTGTCACTCTTTAAAAGAATCCCACTTGATTCTGATGTGGGTCAGCTGTGATTATTCTCTGAAAAATAATGCCTGACAGGCTCAATATTACAAACAACTGTGGTGTCTGTGGATCCCTTTCTCAGTCTATAACACAGCCAGCACCAAATCCATAACTCCTAGTGTCTATATCCTGTGCTTTTGACCACATGGCTCTGTCTCAAAGGAACATCAAACCCCACTCTTGGTCACTATGTTTATATTTAGGATTTGAATCTGAACCACAGCCACAGTCCTCAACCTTTTTGGCCCCAGAGACCAATTTCATGGAAGGTAATTTTTTCACATCCTGAGGGAGGTAGAGGGAACGGTTTGAGGATGACACAAGTGCCTTACCGCTCCACCTCACATGAGCAGACATTTGGGTCTCATAAGGAGTGTGCAGCCTCCATTCCTGGCATGTGCAGTTTACAGTAGGAGTCGTGCTCTTAAGAGAATCTAATGCTGTCCCTGATGTGACAAGGGGCAGCGCTCAGGCAGTGATGGGAGCAGTGGGGAGTAGATACAGACGAAGCTTCGCTTGCTCTCCCACCACTCACCTCCTGCTGTGCCGCCAGCCTCCTAATCGTCTGTGGGCCAGGCTAGGTCCGCAGCCCCAGGGTTGGGAGCCACACATCAACAGTACCCAGTTGAACCTTCCAGCCCTGCACAGACATCTCTGAAAGTTTAATTGAATGTCATTGCCTTTTTCTTCTTCCTCTGCAGACACATTCGCCAGCAAAGTGGCGGCCACCCAGGACCAGTATGCAGACGCATCCATAGGTAACGTCACTGGCAGCAACGCGGTGAATGTCTTTCTGGGCATCGGCGTGGCCTGGTCCATCGCTGCCATCTACCACGCAGCCAACGGGGAACAGTTCAAAGTGTCCCCTGGCACGCTAGCTTTCTCTGTCACTCTCTTCACCATTTTTGCTTTCATCAATGTGGGGGTGCTGCTGTATCGGCGGAGGCCGGAAATTGGAGGTGAGCTGGGTGGGCCCCGGACTGCCAAGCTCCTCACATCCTCCCTCTTTGTGCTCCTGTGGCTCTTGTACATTTTCTTCTCCTCCCTGGAGGCCTACTGCCACATAAAAGGCTTCTAAAGGAACAACCAGATATAGTAAATTTATATATATATACATATATATACATAAAGAATTATGTATAACGAACAGAGGAAACTGACATTTGTCATGTTCACCTACCTGCTGACGGAATCCAGCTTCAAGAGCATACTGTGTACTAGGGCCGAAGTAAGAAACCATCACCTCCCACCCCCAGGGGCATCGTCGTACTGAACAAGGCGTGGAGGCAGGGTCCTCCTTACAGTGAGACCTGGGAGGGGCGCACTCTCTCCAGGTTCACAAATTGTTAAGGCTTTGATTTATTTCCTTGTTTTCGATTTTGTTTCAGTGGGATTGGGGAGGTGGTTGATCTTTGGCTTTTGTTGATAGTTTTGTTTTATTTTGTTTTGTTGTTTTGTTTTGTTTTGTTGGGAGGGGCAGGGCTGTTGCTTCTCTTGGTGGGAAGTGATGAACCATCTAAATGTAAATGGTTTTTTGGTAAAAATTTAACTTGCTATGATTCCCCTCACCTCCTCCAAACACTTTAAAACATCATTTTGGATTAAGAAAGGATCTGGGCATGGAAGAAGAAAGAAGCATGTCTTCACCATATTACCAAATTTCATGCTTATCTCCGGAGTGTGAGCAGAAGTGAAACTGCCTCCAAGAAGAAACATAGGACCTAGAATAGAGCCAGGAAATGTGATGACTCCAGATACAGTCTGACATTTAAGGATATACGCCTGGCACTCTCGTTCAACAGGTATAGGAATAACGTGCCTAGATTCCCAGGAACGTGCAAAATCCTTTATTTCTGATCTCTTTAGCTCTGGACTGTGATTAGCAAGGCCCTTATTCCAGCATTCCAGACCAGCTAAGCCCCTAAGTGTCCCATCCCCACCCTCTTCCTCCTGGCCACCTGCCATCCCCCGTGAAAACAGGAAGAATCATCCCATTCAAAAAAAAAAAAAATACCAAAACAAAACCAAAACTCATCCTTCTCCATTTGCATTAATATGTGTCCCAGTCCCACGTTGCTGTCGCCTGGGATTGCCCGTCAGTTTTATTTTCAAAGGCATCCATGGCTTGCACAATCCCGTCCCAGTCATCATTGAACCTTTGCTCCTTCTTCATTTGCCTGTTTGGAAATGTTGTTGTGATCCCTGTTACACAGTGCATGGATGAAAAACAAATAAAACAAAGCATCTCTGTACATAGTAGAGTAGAGCGTAGACTGTTCTCCCATTCAGCGATGTTGATTGGACATTGAAGACATAAGCGAGTTTTCTTTTCACCCGAGTTGTTGCTTTTGTGTTGTTATTGACTTTGATTATTACTAGGAACAAAGGAGAAAAAAATGGCTTATTGTTTATGGGTCTGCACATGCATTTCTAAGTAGCAATAACTATCAGATGGGGAGAAGTTAAAGTTATTGAGAGGGTAACAGGCAAACTATACAAAGATCTTCATGGAAAACTAGCCACGTAGAGCACATCAGAGGCCTCTAAGAATCACCCATTAGTTTGGGAAAGTCACAGGGAAAGGCCTTGTAGAAAAGTGGCTGCATTAGATGTGCCTGGGCTTTCAGAGCCACCCTTTTCTCGACACCCTTCCCTCCAAAGTATTTATTTCACATCTGCTCTGTCTGGCACAGATTGTAGATAGTGCTGGTTTGTTCATTTTATTTTTTTTTTATGTACAAGGTTATTTCCATCCCTGTTTATTTCACTGTCCAGTCTAGACCCCTCTGATTATATTGGTAGTTCCTGACTCAGAAAGAAGCCAGGGTAACCCATGGGCCTTTGGAAGTGTCTTTTCTACTTGTGATGAAAGAGAAGGCAAGTAGATGTTCTTAGTGCCTCCCAGGAGGATTGCACTGGGAGGGATTAGCCCTTTAAAAGGAATGGCTCTTTCTATTGCAGAATACCAAAGAACGTGGATAAACCCAACATTCCAAAGTAGTGAGTCCACTAATGAGAAAAAATAGAATGACATCGATCACCTCCCAGAGATGTCTCTATTTATAAGGAATCTCAGGCTGGAGACATCCCTGGTGCTCTAGATAGATTCAAAGATACTTGAGAAACCGAAGCTGTTGAGGTTGATTTTTCCTTCTTCCACTCGGTAATCACAATCATCCAACATTAGTAAACATCATTTGGTGCCAGAATGAATAATTAAATGCTGGTTACCCACTCCATATTTCCAGGGACTAAAATCATGAACAAGACAGACCAGATCACTGCCCTTAAAGGGATGACAGTTCATGTGATTGCCATTTTTACAACTAGAAGTTAAGACAAGCCATACGGAAACAGTTTTATCTTGCAAGGAAAAACGCACTTACGAAACCTTTTTAACATAAACACACTGAAAGTGTACAAATACAATTGCCCAGATATCTTCAAGATTTTCTTAACCAAGAAAGTATAAAGCATAGGTTTGGAAAAGCACCCTGTCTATCATTGGCCAACTTGCAGATAACTACATCTCCCACTTTTAAAACCAAGAAAGGCAATCATGTCCATGATGAGGATACCTATCACAGACAACTCCTGAGCCCCATTAATCACAGATTTTATAGTTGTTGGCCACAGTGCTTCTCTATGACCCACACCTTTATGAGTCCTTATCTGTCTTGGAGATCTATCACTAACCTGTCACAGCCCACCAACGTTGGTGACCTTATTTTATTAACCCAGGCTTTTTTTTTTGGTGGGGGGGAGATTTACTAAGTGGAAAGCTAGCCTAGAAACACCAAGTAAACACCAAGGGATATAAGTTGTTGAAACATTAGAAAGACTTTGCACTCATTTTTTAGCCATATTAGGAATGTCAATAATCCCGTAGCAAATTTTCACAGAGGACTTTAAGAAATTCTTTCTGTCGGTCAATTTCAACTTCAAAGCTTTTGGGTTTGTTTGCTTTTTAAATTTTCATGCTATAGGAAAATATGATTTTGGATGTTCAGGGTTGTTATTAATTATGATAGTTCTGTAAAATTATTTCATTTGATTTGTTTGACTATTTTATTTTGTGTGTGTTGTGCACAGCTTTAGGGGGAAAGTGCACTAATTGTGCTGTTCCTTATAAATGGTACACATCATTGACACAGACAAATAAAGTTTCTAATTGTTTCTGATTTAATCACTAGTAATACAGCATTTTCTGTACAGAATGTTTTCTCTCTTCTCATTGTCATCTACTTCATTTTTTTGTTTTCATGTTTTGAAGAAATAAAGATCAAAAAGGTATTATCGTGCAGTTGGTATCCTCATCCAAAAGAAAGAAAGCAGACACCCAGTATTCGCACTCTTTGTGAATTCACCCCTTTGGTTATGTAAGGTTCTCTTTGAGATGTCCCAAGAGAACACAGTGTCAGAGTATTAGTCTATCCTGCAATTCTAAGATCAATGTTGGGCATTCTTCCATTTCACTATTCTTTTTTGACATTGTTGAGTATGATTCTCCTTACATCCTTTCTGCATCCAAGAACATGAACCCACGAAGAATTCCATGTCATACAACTGTTTGGCATGCAGAGTATTCTGTCAAATCAATCTCAACAAAACTGGGAGCATTGGAAGTATAGTTGCTTTCCCAGGGATACTTAAGTAAATTGCTATTTTGATATACTATATTCCTCTTGATTCCCAGTAGAACTTCTGCCTTACATCAATAATTTCTAATCATATAAGTTATTGACTTCATGTATCATACAATCAAAATAGTAGAAGAAGAGGGGGCATCAGAAATAGAATAACCATTTCTGGGGAAAGAATATGGCTTCTAAAGTTCAGGTACTTATTTGCAAGTTTATGTTGGTGACAGTGGATTTAGTTCTTACTACAATAAATAGAATCTGTCCACTATGTATGTGCAAATGATGCTTTATTCATTTATCATTTTTAAAATTTTCTTTAAAATTCCTCATATGCTTATGTGGTCATATTTGGCACACTTTCATGTGTGAAGAAAATCAGGTACAATTTAAATATTTTTCTCTTTTCCTTTTTTTGAGACAGAGTCTCACTTTGTTGCCCTTGGTAGAGTGCTGTGGGGTCATGGCTCACAGCAACCTCAAACTCTTAGGCTCAAGTGATCCTCTTGCCTCAGCTCCTGAGTAGCTGAGACTACAGGCACCGACTGCAGTGCCTGGCTATTTTTAGAGACTGCGTCTCGCTCTTGCTTAGGCCAGTCTCAAACTCCAAAGTTCAAGCAATCTACCCACTTTAGCCTCCCAGAGTGCTGGGATTATAGGCATGCACCACGGAACCCAGCACTAAATATTTTATTATATTAAACAATTGATATATCTCCTAGGTACCAACCTCTGTCCTAATGCAAAATGAGCAGCCAAAATCTATTTCTTTAAACAGCAAAAAGAGTAATTCAATAACCAGAAAGTCCTTGACCATCTAACATCCCTTCTACAAAATGCTGTGGCCCAGTGATTCTCAACCTGCTCGAAGCAAATTTTATTTTGTTCAAATTTTCTAATTCCACCCTGCTTTGCTCTCTGTGGGTCAAAGCATAATTCCACTCATTTTTTGTTGTTTTATCAATTAGAAAATTAAATTACAAAATGGTCTGTTGTAAACAAACCCTGCAGGGACTCTGGTAGTTAGCACTGGTCCACTGTGAGAATCCGTGACGCAGCGCCTTTCCCAAGGCCTCACCGTTAATGAGAGCTCACCATCCATACTGCTTTTCTCCACAGCCCAAGGCACCTGATTCTACCCTACCAAAATAAAGTGAGAGTAACTAGTTTTCTCTGCATGCGTTTGATAAACTCTGTGGAAGCAATTAGGAAATTCCACCGGGAGATGATAAAGCCCTCCATTCTGTAATGCTGTAGTGACAAAAAAACTTCACCTTCTTAAGAACCCAAGTCAGCCCCTTTAAAGCTTCTTTCAGTGTTTCTGGGATCAAGATGCAGAGTCTCTCTTTTGATTCTGATTCTGGACTGTTGCATCCAGAGCAAGTCTTAAATGTAGCTTCCTAATTCAAGAACATTTGGCCGTTTTGTGATTACCAATGTCTAATATTGGATCTCACCCTGACCTACAACTGGCACTCTACTCATCTAGGAATCATTTCACTTGGCTAAGGCATTCTAGCTGCTGGTAAAACTGAGCACAGATAAATGCGAATTTTAGTAAACAAATAGGTGAGTGCATTATGCACAAAAGACATAAAAAATCATGTTTATCTTACAGAAAAAGAAATATGCTGTTTTGAATATATTCATTCAATTTTGTTCAGAGCTACCTGCAGACTTTTGTTGACGGATTTCATTTCTGCTTTTTTTTTTTTTCAGTCATTATATACTTATGATTTCTGGCCATATCATTGTCTTCAAATCACTCACAATATCTCAAGTGTTAGGCAATCCTAATGGTATTACATGTACAAGGATAGCATAGGAAGGATAAACAATTGAAATACAGGGTGTCTATAAAGTTCATGCATAATTTAAAATACTTGCCTATTTTAAATTGCACACAAACTTTATGGCCACCCGATAGTTAGATATTTCAATTTTGGAGCTTATTCAGACCCTGGGTAATCACCTCACAAAGTAGTGTCTTAAAGACAGAAGGAGCAACCAATGAGAGCTGGCACCCCTAAGTGAAAGAGTGCAGCAGCCTTCCAGCCCACAAGAAATAGTAAGCATCTAGCATTCTGTGACTTTCTCCCTGCCTGCCAAAAGGCCAAAAAGATGCACTCATGGGGTCTCCAAATTTTCAGTTTTGTCCAAGGTCCTCTGCATTAATCTCCTAAGGGACATTTAAAACAGTAGTCATATAAATTGTTTCTTTAGATTTATTTATTCTGAGGAAAGAGCATTACTTTGTCACTTCATGACTTCAAGCTGTTAAACCTATAATTCATATTTTTTCAGGAAGACTTACTTGCCATAAATTGCCTTGTCTATCTGTGTTAGTATTTCATATGCTTGGCTGTTTCTTGTTTTTTTTTTTTTCTTTTTTAGAGACAGTCTCATTTCGTTGCCCTTGGTAGAGGGCCATGGCGTCACAGCTCACAGCAACCTCCAGCTCTTGGGCTTAGGCGATTCTCTTGCCCCAGCCTCCCGAATAGCTAGGACTACAGGTGTCCACCACAATGCTCAGCTATTTTGTTGTTGTTGTTGTTCTTGCAGTTTGACCGGGGCTGGGCTCGAATCTGCCACCCTCTGTATATGGGACTGGCGCCCTACTTGCTGAGCCACAGGCACCACCCAGCTGTTTCTCATTCTTTAGAATCGTGCTGCCCTAAGGATTTTCAAAGAGTTAAAGAGTGGTTCCCTTGAGAATCCACAATCTTAATCTTTCCTTTCCCTAATTTCAAACTTTGTAGTTCTTCTATGTCTAATTTCATTATACTCAATTACCTTTGGTGATGTTATTACCTCTCAGCATGGGTGAAAAACTCATTCTAAAAGTAATTTGTTTGGGGCATGTTTTTCTGAAAGTAAACTTATCACACAAAAACACCTTTGGGGGGCAAAACTCAATTGTAAGAGGGACTTTACCCAACACATGCAACTAGTGTAACATGGTTTCTTTTACCCTCAATGAATCCCCAACAATAAAAAAAAAAGAACAAATATGATGATATTCTACCTAGAAAACATCAGAACATAGTATGGTACCTCTATCAATGTGTAGGACAGATTATACCCAACAGTTACATACTACAATAATGCCAGTTAATACAATAATACTCTTGATTATACCCCTTGAATCACATTCATCATGCTTCAATACCCATCTGCTTTTTATTCTATCAAAATTTATGTAGGTATGGATTGAGAATGAGAACACCAAACACAGCCCCAATTCCCATGAGGGTTTCTACAAAGCTGTAATATGTAAACATCAAAAAACATATACTTTCCATGCAGCTAAGAAATATGAGTGGATCAAATGCATTTTTGTGGGTATTACATTCCTGATTAGTAAGAATTCCACAATTCCACAATTAGTAAGAAAGTTCACATTTTGATAACCCAAAACAGACAAAGAGGTAAATTAACTAACTTAAATATCACTCTGTCAATTTTGAGAGTTAATACACAGCCCTCCCCTCCTCATTCATTGACTGCAGAAATTTAAGAAGGAATTCAGCTCAAGGGAGGGGAAATTAATTTACTAGAATGATTATACATCCATGTATACTGGAAATTATTTATTCACCTAGAAAGATCAAGCTCAGAGATTTTCCAAGCCCTTTCTCTCCATTCCTAATATGCTTTTAATTTACAGAAATTTTTATTAGGCCCCTTGAAGCCATGTAGTAGCACAACAGGTAAATTATCTAAGAACTTTTGACCCACCTTCTGGTGTGAAGCTCAGATACTCGACTCTACATCCCATTCTTTCCTAATGGAAAGAACAATTCTATACACATTAAATAACCAAGCACAAAACCACTTTTTGAAACATTTTACTTACAAGACAAAGAATAAACTAAATTATATAAATATTAAAGATTAAAGTCATGTGATCCAGATGGCCAGTTTTGAGAAAAAATAATGCTTTCTTTAAGTTCATTTCTCTACCTTTCTATACTGATTTTAACATTAAAGTTTGAAAAAATATTCCAAGGGAAAAATCTGAAAAGATTTTATATTCAAATAATGCTCATATAATTGAATAATCTAGCATTTGGGATGAGAATTACCTAGGTTGTTGACAAGAACATATTTAAAATTGAAAGAATTGGCACAAAGAAAATATATTAAGTAGAATTTAATCATAGATTACCTTTATCTAAGATATTTCAAAGTTACACACAAGTGAGATAGATTCCCATTTTACAGAAACAATGGTACCATTTCAACTTACATTCTCAGGTTTTATATGGAAATCAAACTGGTTATACATAATTGTTGGCTTTGGTAAACAAAGTATGCTTTTGGCACACATTTCCAGATTATGGAGTAATTTTGTAGAATAACCTGTACTTATGTGGACATCTCATAAAAAAAAGCCTTCAGTAATTTTTCCTTTTTCCTTTTCTTAGGCTCTAAAGATACATTTAAGCCATAAAGCTTTATGGCTTGATAATTTAACATTTTCATCCATAAAATGTTGATCCCATTTTGATGTTGTTAGTTGCATTTCAGAATTAATTTTAATATTTACTTGATATTGGAGATGAGATGTTGAGCTTGTGTCTAGCCCCCAAAAATTCAAGGCCCAGACAGATCTATCAGTGGTTAAATGCTTCTGAAACACTAGCTTTTTAATGCATAGCAAATTATTTCCAGTGTTCTTTCTATCATAAGTTTCCCTTTCAACCAGAGCAAAAATAACAGAGAAAGTTGGAATGGTAGTTAGAAAATGAATTTCATGGAGATCAGACATTCAGCATTAGAGCCCCTCTAGCTCCCAAGAGCTTAGAGATAGACACATAAATACAGAAATAGAAGATGGGTGTCAAATATCTTGAACCACATTTTTGGATGTCTAGGATGGACTTAAAAGCTCACTTCAGATTCATATTCCTTTTCATCAGATCTCTTTTACACATAGAAAAAGGAGAAGAGGCATAGAAGAAAGCCCATTCCTGATTTTTTTCCTTTTAGCTAAAGATGCAAATTCAAAGTTGTTTGAAAACTGCTTAGGATAATATTAATTATATGAGTCCTTCTAAAAACAGAAATAAATTTAAAAAAACTCATATTACTTTATTTAGCAAGGATTTCTGATAGAACATCTTTAGGATTGATCAGGGTTTCTTTCTGACTTTTCCAGTTGCCCTCTGCCTTTTAGGGATTGCTAGAAACAGCTCTTAAAAACACCATCCTGGTCAAGGTCTAATCCTAGGGGATTAAAATTTTATAATTTCCCTTGAAACATAGCACTGAGAAGGCAGATTCCCATGCTCAATGCCAATCAGCATTTTCTAAAAATGCATTTTGGCAAATTGGGAGAAAAGGAATAGGAGCCCCACTCAGTTCTACCTTGGAGACCTAATCATCTACCACCATGAATATTCTATGCCAGCTGAAGTTCAGCTTGCATGTTCTCAGCTGAACCAACCCTTGACTTTCATATACACTTTCATATACCATCTTGTCCCTAACATTTTCCCTTCAAGGTCCTACTAATAAGCAAACTAGTCCTTTCAGGCAGTTTGTACCTGAGATTTTTCCAAGGAGTCTAGTCCTTTTCTAAGGAGTGAGGTTGCAGAAAGGGAAGCAATGTCAACTCCAAGTCACTGGAACCTATTTAACCAACTGCTTCATCACATGTTGGACCCTGTTTGGGACACTGACCCTTGGAAATAGTGTTTTATCACTATTTCATCAATACAACTTTTGTGGCATTGACTCTAAGCATAAGGTAACATCATTTGAAAACCAAAAGTTGTTTTTATTAGCTGCAACTGGTATTAAATTTGTAGTTTCAACCCAAAACGTGTTCAAGAGAACAAGATTTCTACTGCCAGCAATAATCCTACAGGCAATTTGAAACTACATAACTACATAACTTCTTGAGACAGATAATACTATGGCAAGTGTATGTATGAGGCATGCAATAGCCTTGATATTATCAAATTCTTCTCACAAATTCTACATAGATTTACTTCTTCTAAAAAGTGGTTGCCTTTCTCATCCAAATGGTTTAGAAATTTTTCCATAACTGTTGCAAAGCAAGTTTAGCACCCAAAGGAGCTGTGAGCAGCTGTTGCATCAGCAGCTCTTCTTTGCCCCTTGTCCTACTTCCCACTCTTAATCCCTCTGTACATTCCTCAGAAATAACTGCAAATGTGGGAGAAAAGTCAAGTCCTTCCTTGTAAAATGGGCTAAATTTGCTTATCACCTGTAACATTTTGAACAAATTTTTAAGCTTTCACAGTTGCATATCAGGGGGTGATGTCAGAGACGTGGGGGGTCAGGGACTGTTTGTTTTTGCATGTCCCTGACTGCCCTCCCCTATTAGTGTGTGACTGTATAAACACAAAGCAAAGAAAGATGCTTTTAAATGTCAAGTCTGAAGCAAAGATTGCATTTTTGCAAAGCTCTCCAGAAATTTAAGACCTGGGATTTAGCAGCACATCAGTGCCCAACTTCTGCCCCCCTATGACGTTCACACAGTATCTAGAGCAAGCAGCTATGAGGGGAGACACAGCACTGTTCATGTCACAACCGCATCATGGTGGATTACTAGATGGGGTCAGGAACTAGGCAGACTAGATGGTAGAATCCCAGTCCTCGAGCCATGCCACCACCTCAGCTCACCCCCTTGTTGGATGTGGCTCATGACCATTAGAACAACGCCAGAAGTATTTTTTTTCTTTTAACGTGAACATTACCGACAGTGACTCCTTTGTGCTCTGAACCAGATTGTTTGGCATGATTCAAACCTTTCCAGAGTCGTGCAGTTCAATCACACGCTTATTGCCACTTTGCCTGCATGGAGAGCAAACCTATCATTTCAAATGTGTTGCCATGGATCAATTTTTAAAAACACTCAGACCAGCACAAAGTAAATTGAACCTAGCAACAGGGAATCTAACCTTGCATTATTTTCTTCCTAGACAACCTTCTGACATTCCTACTTCAGAAGTCATGCCATTTGTAAAATGAAAATAATAATCTCTTATCACTGTTTAGAATTAATTCAAACCTCTTCACATCTTCACGCTTTGAAGCTTCCACTAACCAACATTGCATCCATAGATAATATTATTATACTTTTACCCAAAGACTGGATTTGTTTTGTGAAGAAATCTGAATTGGTATGGGTCCCTTTAAAGCAACTGACAAGACATTTAACAACTGAAAACAATAAAGAATAAAGAGAGGTTCTGCACAGCCTGCTGGGTTACAGAGGAAGGCAGAGATTTTGTCATACTCTCTTGATGTTTTGCTTTTCCTGGTTAAGTTTTTACCTATCATTGTTCCCAGTGGAATATTCCCCAAACTTACTCTGTGGGAAGATACCAAGAGGATAGCTAGAAACTCCGACTTGTATTTTCTAATTCTCCTGGGAGCTATTCTAGAGCTTATAATGTATAGAACAAAAAAAAAAGAAAAAATGGCAGGTGCTCTATTGATCCAGGGGTTTGCACAGAAGCACACATCTTTCTTATTGTCTCTATTTCCACATTGTACTCACCAAACAGATGAAAATCAGCTGGATAATTACCTAAGTAAGAAGAATCACAAAGAAGTTTACTGAATAAAAAGCATTAAATTCATCAGCCTAGCAAGTCTGTCTTCCCAGATCATTGACTAACTTTATATTGAATTAAAAAAATTTTAAAAACCTAACACACAAGAAAAAACCATACAGTCAAGACAGTGGAATAATTTTAAAATCAAAAGTCAGAGTCTATTATATTTTTTCAGACATACATGCAATTCCATAAATCCCAAGCATTTATATTGTGCAAAGTATTATATTATGCACCCTAAGATGGTATGAAGCATTCAAGATAGAGGGATTTAAGAAAATTAATACTGGTCTTGGATTTAGATAGGAAGAGGCCCACTATGGCATTCTAATTAAATTAACCTTCCATTTTTGGCTAAAAGGCATTTTATCAATTTGAGACTGCTTAATGGGGACATTGTGAACCTATCAAGGAATCTTTTAATAGAAACAGAAATATTAATTTTCTTAATTTCACTTTCTTTCTCTAATGAGATAAATGGATTCAGACTCAACTAATACATCTACCATCTACCATGAGCCAAACCTTGTGTAAGGTAGATATAGGGTCTTTTATTTAACATTTCAGGTTGGGAAAAGCTTCTTACAAAGACCATTTGTCTCACCATTGCTGAATTTTTTATTGGATGTTGATAAGAATTCATCACTGGATTTTCTTAACTCTTCCTATGGTCTTTTAACTTGGAGGCATCTGACTCTATCTCATGGAGTTACTACTCCAGCGCTCATCTTTTAATGGCTAAATAGACTCAGTCCCTATGTCTGAGTACACAATGTTCTCTTCATTTTAACATCAAATAATCACCAGAGGGGAGATCCGGGGGTTTTTCTCTTCAGAAAATGGATGTTTTGTTTCATAGGGTTATGAATCTTCAGATCTCTCTAGATTTGAATTTCCTCATCATTAAATGAAAGGGCTTTGCCATGAGCTTGATTTTCCAGAATGCAGTAAGCCCAGCATGATCATTACTTCCCTGATATCGCCTGCTTGTGGATATGAGTTGAAGGTGCTTTAAGTTGTGAACCTTTCATTCCCCAAAATACGTGATTGGCAGTGCAAGTTTCAAACCGATAAAACCATGTGAAATCTGATAGAAATTTAGCCAGCTGTTTATTTTAAAATAATTCTACATGTATTGCTGGAAAAATGTCTCCATACCCCAAAGGAAGTGAGAAGAGGCATAAAATAGAAAATGCAATGAGATTAGAATAGATTCCATATCAATGACCTTCTTAAAACTGAATCCACTAGTCTTCTAAATGCTAGCGTTAAGTTCAGTTTCCTGTTACAATTCCACTTGTATTTTTCATTTTTTGTACTTAACCTTTTAAGAGAAATAGACTGACAACAGTTATTATACAGTAACTAAAGTATGTGAATTATAAACAGGATGTGCAATAACCAACCAGAAATATAGTTAAAGGTGCAAGCATTCTAAAGGAATATTAGGAGAAAAAATTCATTTGCTACAGATTCAACTGTCTTTTAAATGCCTCCCTTGGTACAGAGAAAATGACTACTCAAAAAGATAGCAAATAGTCTTAAATCCTGCCCCTGGCAATCAACTGGTCTGCCACAGCCCAAATGCCTCATTAGCAAAATGAAATTGCACACAGACGAAATATAGTAAGAGAATGTAGACATTTCCATGGGGAAAGGAAATAAAGAAAAATCAACCACGGTGAACTCTGCTTATGTAAACAAACAATGGTTTGAGTGGAATGAATGTAAGCTCCTTCTTGAAGGAATCCCAGTTAGATTGTCATAAGAAATGGCTAAAATCATTTCAACATCATAGCAGTAATATATTCCAGCTTTATTAGCACTGAGACACAAAGCTAAATTTGTCCAGGGGAGAGAGAGGTACACAAAAATTACTGACATTGCTACAGAAAAGGTGATCTTTCAAGCCTCACTGGTGAGAAAGAGAATTGAAATAGATTACTTTTGTTATGACTATAGTAATTTCTATGACTTCTGCCTAGGGATAAAACTACTTTTCCTTCCCTCATTATAAATTTCTATATAAAGCCACTGTTCAGTTGCAGTAGGCATTGTATTTCTTTATTTCAATAAGTCCCTCACATTAAATTTGACCCCCATTTCAGACTTGGTTAGGAAATATTACATGGAAGACAGTTTTTTTCCATCTTTTTTTAAAGCAAATATGCACTGTAAGCATTTTCTGCTGACCGCCTTAAGCAATCCTTGGTGGAGCTGTCAATGAGCAGCAGGCATTTATTGAAGGCTGCGAACCTGGGAATAGATTTACCCTTCCTTCCCCACACAGGCAGGTACTCATTCACACAAATTCTTATTTTGCTTCTTCCTTGACCCCTTGCACCAATTCTGAGTCTTGAATTGACTCAGGTGCACCCTTCGGCCAAACAAACCATCTTTTTAACTTATGTGCACTGATAGTTTGTTCAGCTTAATTCTTCACCTACTGAATTGTGTAGATTACCTCTGATGTTATTCCCCTCTGTTTACTTTTTTGTATATGTCCTTGCACTTGATATCCTTTAAAAGGATCTTATGAGAAAAAAATCAAGTCAACAAGCCCTTGTTTATGGTCAGTCAGTAAATTGTGAACAAATTTAGCTGTTACATAGTCATTCTGAGATGATAGAATGTTACCCATGGAGGAAGAGAGAATTTCAATGCTAATTCTAAAATAATACTCTATAAAGAGATCCTAAAAAATTTCCTACAAATAGCCTTCCAGGAACTCATACATGATAATACAGAAAAATCATATTCTCTTTATAGGAAGGTCTTGAGCTTAAATCATATTTTACTTAATATGTTTGTTCTATGTGTTGATAAACTTCTGAACCTGAAAATTCTCTATAATTAAACTAGCACCAATAGAATCTGTCCTTACATGTATTATAAGAATGTCTGGGGAAGGAATCCAATATTGATCTTCAATTCCACATGGAAAAGCTTTGCCCATGGAATGCAATTAAGGTGGCTTAAAATAAGCTACTATTGTGATTTCTTAAACTTTGGTCCCCAGACAAGCAGTCTCAGCAACAACTTGCAAATCTGCTAGATATACAGATTATCAGTCCCACCTCAGACCAGAGCCCCGATCTATGAATCAGAAATTCTGGGAGTGGGTCCAGTTCAGCAGTATGTGTTTTAACCAAGCCCTTCAGAAAATTCTCACATATGATTAAGTTTGAGAACCAGGGATCTGTTTGGCCAAGAAGAGTGACCCACCATTTAATGCTGCTGTCTCTTAGGCAGAGACTTTAAAAGCTTAATTGGTAGATTCCTCCTAAACACAACACATTCAGATACATGAGCAGAAATGTTCACCATTCAGACTTAAAATATAATTTTAATGAAAATTAATCCCTACAAATATATTATTTTCTGGTATAACTGAGCTTCAAGCAGCCTTTCCAACTAGAGAGTTTTCTAATCGGCTTTTCTAGTTATTTCAGAAACCAACAACTGCTTGCTTGGCCTGACTGCCCCAGAGCCTAGAAAATGACCTTAGACTCCTTTTTCCTAACTGATCTAGGCTCATTTGCCTTACTGTTAAGCCATGGTGTGAAAGTACTGAGTTGTGCTTAATGCTGCAGCCCACTGGTTTGAAGAGTGTGGTGGCCCTGATGGCACTAAGAGGACTATTAGTTATGAGTTTTAGTTTTAGAAGACATTTTCAAAAACTCACAAGGCTTATAACGCTTGGAAACAGTAAAGGATGTAGATGTTACCCCGAGTCCCTTGGGAAGGCTTTCTAGGGTTTGTCATTTGAATTGGTGCACAACTGGACGGGAGAGTCAGAAAGTGAACTTGCTCATAAAAGTGGCAGAGGAACGTAAGCATATGAGTTACGCGTACACATGTGCACCTCTGTGTATGTTTCCTTAAATATATCCTGAAAAAAATCACATCAATGGGCACTTGAAAGACTCCTATGTATTTGACCCTTCATTTTGATACAGAAAAGTAATACAAAACGTGTAAAAGGAGGCTACAACGTAAGCTCAATAGTGATAGTCTAGAAAGAAATACAACTGTCACTGTAAGCCTCCCACAGGACACGCCAAGACAAAATTGTCAGATATTTTGGAATGCTGCTTTTTTTCAGGAACTAGAATAACTGCCGTGTCATTTTGTCTTCTACCCGCTTCTCTGAAATCTGTGTTCCTCTCTGCTGCTGGTCAAAGCTTATGTGTTTGAATGTCCATGTTCCGTCACCAGGGGAGTTTTCTCGCCAGCTCTTTTCCATTGACCCTTCCTCTCTCACATACCTGATCACCAAATAGCTCCAGACTAGAGCACAGTCCCGCTTCCCACCACTGTGCACATTTCCATCTACTCATCTCATCGTGGACACAAAGCCTCACCAAGAATACACTTCTTAGGATAACCACCCACGCGTGTACCAGGTGCTGCAGTGATGGGAAATACACCTTTTTTGCGGGGGGGAGGAGTTGGATCAGACTAATGGGGATTCATTCAGATCCACAAAGATCCAGCGCCTCGACCCCCTTCCTGAACTTCGTAGTCCATAGTGGGGTTTTGTTTTCTACAGAAGCCGTTAAACCCAAGGTTAAATGACACTGGCAGCTTGCTGTCGTGCACAATCCAGAGTGTGTGCTACCGGCTTTGGTACTAAAATCTTTAAACAAGCCTCGATTAGAAATTCTATCAGAAAGCTTAGGGGAAAAAGTTACGTACTCTCAACTTCTTCATTTATGTTGTCCGTTGAGAAGACTTTGACATCAGAAGGTAACGAATTACCGTCTCTAATCCCCCAAAGCTTTGCCTTTCAGTGTCATTCATGGTGGTTTCTGTAGGCCAGTGGTGCAATTCAACACTGTTTCAATAAGCCATAATAGTAACTGTCGGCACAACTGTTATCACAACAGGACTTCCCTGGGTTTCATCTATTAATTTCTGTGCACAGTAGGAAGCTCACACTGAGGAGATAATTGTAGCTTCCTAGACAAGGACCGGGGAAGACGCTTGCATGTTGCACATACATTAGCCACGCGCACATCCCTGATCTGTACCTCTGGGGGCGTTCTCAGAGGGGCAGGAGAAAAGCGAGAATCTGGGCAGGAAACATCTCTAGACTGCCTCTCTCACCTTTGATGGCACTTTCCCATTGAATAAGCTTGGTGGGTAAATTTCATCATAAACCGAACTCATACTGAGCCAGAACAACAAGCACTCCATAAAGAAAAGGATGGCAGATCACAGGCAGAAGCTCCCTCTCTTTAAAAAGTGATCAAGAATTCCCTATATGGGGGGGGGGGGGGAAGGAAAGGAAAGCCTGTTCATATTCCATATTCACAGTTTAACGGACCCATCCCAAAGAGCCTTCAAAGACAGAGAGGGAGCAGAAGGAAGAGAGGCCACAATGGAGAGGAGGGCTTACTGGGGAAAGCGAAGTACACAACCCTCGCGTTCCTCTAGTTGATCTCCAAGACTGTTCACAGGTCTAAAGTTCTCTTTTAAATAACTTCACTACACTTTGAAATTCCCGAGTGGTGGTATATCAGTGACACATTTGTATACTTAACTGAATTTTTCAGTTTTTCGTCTTTCTTGTCAATGAATGTAATCTCTAAAACGTGCCCTTTGAGCGTGCACACACACACACACACACACACACACACTTATAATGGCATATGCATCATATATTACTCTCCTGTAGGAAGCACTCACTGTGTATAATAATCAACAAGATTCCAACGCATTGTTTCCATGTGTTTCAGTGATAAAATTTTGTGGAGAGTAAAAGTACATATACCTTCTTTGCCGATTGTATTGTTGAAATCATGATTCAGCGACACTCTTAGAAATGCTTGTGTAAAATATCTTCTCTAGTATCAATGAATCGATATGCTTTGAATTTAATGTCCAAAAATAATACGTGTTAAACTTAAATATTTTTATATCTGTGGTGTTTTCCTATTACGCTATATTAGTGAAGAAGGTGACCATATACCTGACATCGTTAAAAAGGAAAATGGCTTAAATGAAAGGTTAAAAGTGGAGGAAATTATTTATAAAGTCTTCTGCCAAAGACCATTGTTTAATGATCTGTAAAATGTATATCAACTTCTTTTATTATGAATGTGATTGTTAAAACATGCTCACCCTATCTTCCCCTATCCTTTGAAAAATCAATATTTTGTACTTCTAAGGACCAAGAAAACTATTTTTTAAGCCAATGTAATACACAGAAGCCTTGTAAATGAGAGGTACAATGACTTGGATCAACTGCATAATGCTAGATTAGAATTACAACGTTTGATGGTTAATTTGTCAACCTTTCCTATAATTCTTATACTGGACTAAATTACATTTGGGGAATTTCAGCTAATCTTTTCAAATTAAAGGCACCAACATTAATGACAGATCTTATCTAATGGGAAAGGCATTAAAATATTTCCTTTCAAGTGCCCTGAGTGAACGGAAATGACCATCTTATTTTCCCACCTAACCATTTCATGTAAGTTAACTCAGAGGTCTAGCAACGTTGCAGAGAAGGTTAACAGACTATGTGCACCAAGGATATAAGTTGTGCAGTTAGAAAGAACTAGCCATTTAAAAAATATATTCAAATGTTTTGTAAATAAAGTTTCCTATGGTTTTGTTCAAATGGTATCTTTTAAAATAATTAGATTTTATTTGAAATAATCTGTTATAAATTGGATGTTGCTTTGTTGACTATGTGATTCAATGTCACTCAGCCATATTCCTGTGGGAAAATATCAATCTTATTGACTTTCTTGGCATGAGCCAGAGATTCATAGTTTATTTAAAGACTGTAAGTATGAAGATGAAAAACAAACAAATGAAAAAACAGCAACAACATAAAAAACCCACCAAAATGAAATGTTAGTGAAAAAATTAGAAACCTATTGTATAAAATGTATTTTTTAAATCTTAAGACATATGTGATTTACACTGCCTGTTAATTTAGTCTATTTGTGAAAAAACCACAGTACAATATTTGTTAAGACTCTGAAACACCAAATATTTGTGATCTTTATATAGCACTGTTGTTATAATATGTGATTTCAAAGAGTAAGCATCTTTGTTGTAATCATGTGAGTCCACAGAAGAAAAAACTTCCTGCTGTTGTATACAACCAACTCTCAGAATTCAGATTTCCTGCAGCTGCTGTATGACCAATAAATGAGAATTAATTGTGAAAAACAATTTTTAAAGAATTGAGTTTAGGATCACTGTGCATTTAGTTAATGAATGAATTCAGAGAGTTTTATTTTTACCAGAAATACTCTCAGCCAGTAAATATAACTGCTGGTTTCAAACATGCTATTATTTGAATGGTTTCTATGTTCTTGATCTAAACACCAAAAACTGGAAGCTTGTGGTAAGGTATATCCTAACAAATGTAGAATAAATGACTTTTCCTGCATGCTGCCTGAGATATGTGTAATTTGAAATGTCATATCAAAATATTATATATTCATGACTCAAAATTGAACTGGCAATATTTCTCATATATCTAATTGATGGTATGTTAATATCAACATCAGAAGCATTGTCTGTCATACATGTATGTTACATGTGATGTTTGATCTTGTTAAACTGTAATCTGTGAAGTTTTCATTGCCTGGACTGGTCGATTCTGTACAAATCATTGTCTTAACTGTTTTCCTAATCTTACCATATTTCCTAACACTGAAATATAAATGTTTGTAAATTAGCCATCCATTTTTATTGACTTTTATGTATGGTTAGTGTGAATCCATTTACTAACCTGAACAAAGAAAAATCGAAGCTGTTCTTGTCACAGGCTCAAGGACATCTTAGCTTATGGACAAACTTCATTCTTTCATTCAGTCGACAAATATTTATTGAGCATATACTGTGAATCAGACCCTATACAACATTTTGCAAGAATTCCTTATTAATATGGGGTTACAAATGATTAGTTTACATTGTTTGTGTTTGTTAGGTAAAGGTCAAGGAATAGTTGAGCCCTTCACCCAGGGGGTGTGCTATGTACCCTTACATTGAACCCATTAGGTGAGAGTTTACCAATCCCTCTCTCTCCTCCCCTCTCCCTTTTCCCTCTTCCATCCCTCCCACTTGAACTTAACTGTGTTTCCCTCTCCTGTGGGCATGTAGTTGATTATCTATTGATTTCATATTAGTATTGAGTACACGGGATACTTCCTTTTCCATTCTTGTGATACTTTACTAAGAAGAAGTTAAAATTTTGCAAAAATTCTTAAAAAGCAAAGGAATCACAGACCTCTGTCCCTCAGGAAGGATTTTTAAACCATTTTTCTGTGACTTCCATGGAATTTAGAAATGATTTTTTTTTTAAATTTTTCCTATAACAAAGATTGAAATTATCCACAAAAGAGACTTGGATTCAAATATAATACATTTGGTCCAGGGAAATACAATGATCATTTATAAAGATATTGAGTCTTAAAGTCAAATTTTAAAATAAATTAGAAAAAAACAGTTAAAGAGATTTGACTCTAATCTGGGAAAAACACTTCAAAGATTCCCTTTTGAATCATCATATATCTCATGTGTTTCAAAATATTACCCTAATGTTCCATGCTGCACATAAAACTTAGCACCAGATCCAATTTCCTAAAATGGTGCCCCTATGGTCAATCAAGGAAGTCTGTAAAAGAAGAGGAAAATGGTTGATGGGAGGATAAATACATAAGTTCATAAAAGAGGAGAGAAATACTCCAGAATAGTTTCTCAATGATGCCTTTCCTTATAGGAACCATATCTGTTTATTACACTTTTGTTTTTGAGATGGACTCTCGCTATGTTGCCAAGGATGATCTCAAAGTCCTGAGCTCCAGTGACCCTTCTGCCTTGCCCTCTGTTTAACAGTTTTTTTAACTGCTTATGCACACATACACACACTTCACACTCACAGTTGGATTTGATTCTCCTACCACATTCCCATTTCCCTCATTCAAAGAGATGCCTCCTCTGGCTTTCGAGTGGTTGTGATCATAACAGAGATAAGTGTGTATCAGATTCATTCCGGGCAAAAGGCATGGTCAGTACCCTGAAAGATCGAAGCTCTGACCCCCAGGACAATTGGATAATCTGATAAAAACATGAAACCTGGTGGTTTCTGCCATGATGGCCCTTAGGGTAATGAAATTGACAACTGGTCTATACAATGAACCTGGTATCATAAATTAATTTTTGCAATATTTGAAATTCCTCTGAACCTACTGAAAGCAATTGAAACTTGCCATTCTTATGGGCCTTCTTTAGTTCATTCCCTGAAAATATGTGCAAAACACTGCAAGTGAGATTACATCTGTCCCTCCAGCCATACTCGCACGAGACAGAACAGTGCTGCCTATCACTGCTGGCTGTTCTAAGTAAGAAAACTGGATTTAGGGCAGTGCCTGTGGCTCAAGGAGAGGTTGCCAGCCCCATATACTGGAGGTGGTGGGTTCAAACCTGACCCTGGCAAAAAACTGCAAAAAACAAAACAAAACAAGAAAACTGGATTCAAACTCCAGCTGTCAGTCTACCTGAGTCATCTTTGGAAAGTTTCTTCACCATGCTGAACCTCAATTTCTTTGCTTATAGGATGAAACTAATAGTACCTACTCTTCAGTGTTGGCATAAAGATTAACTAAAACAATTAACATTTGCTAAGTGCCTGACACAGTGCCTGATACCCCTGAGACATTCAATAAATGTTAGTTGGTGTTTATGCTCTATGTAGTATATATGTCCCTTACATTGGTGACAAAGACTCTCTCCTTGAATGAAATTGAGTCAGGCTCCAATGACCCCTCTCCTCCATCAGGCCTCAAACTTGGGCTCTGTTCTTAGCCAGCTTTGTCCAGTTTTAGCAAGCATCCTTCTCGGTGAGTTTAGCAAGAATCTCTCATCCTTGACATCTAATTGAATTCTTCATTCCCTGCCCTCCACATCTTACTACTCTATCTTGCCTTTAGCACAAATACTCTTAAAGTGCTCTAGCAAGAATCTCCCCAGATTTAAAGTTTTCTCTTAGTGATTTTCCGTCCATTGACCCCACCCCCACCCTACTCCTTAGCCGTATATTTACTTGTGCTTGTTCTTATTTGGAGTTAGCTCAGTGTCTTTTCTCCACTACACAACCCCATTGCAGTAGTCCTCTTCTGGAATAACGTCTTGCTTACTGTCTTTAAGAAGTCTCAATACATTTTTCTATTTACATCAGAAATATTTTCCATGCTGAAAGACGAAAAGACCAGGTGAGCTAAATTCTAACTCTCATCCCTATAGTTGCTTTAGCCGATATTTATTGAGTGTTTGCTAACAACCAGGCAACTTACTAAGCACTTTACTTGGGTTGCAACCCTGATTTCAGCAAGAACCCTCTAAAAGAAGAACAATTTCCACTCCTGTCTACATCTGAGAACTGGAAGCTTAGACAAGTAAGTACTTGCTAAAAACCCCACTAAGTGGCAGAACCAGAATTTGAATTATGACTCAAAAGCTCAAGCCTATAGTCATTTTAGTATTCTGCTTGCTTTATCAAACCTAAAAACTTTACCCACTTGTTTTGAGCAAACTCTCAAGGTGACATAAAATGATAGCAAAAGTCCTCCAATGCAATGATCATATACATCAGATCAAAAATCTCTACCTAGATTTGATGAACAACTCCATAGTAACAATCATCCTACATTGTCATTATTGCAGATCTTATGATTTGTGAGATCATATGACACTGTCACTAAGAAATTTTTAAGTAATATCCCCTAGATACAAGGAAAGCGCACTAAAGTGTTTCATGCTTCATCAAAGTCACCTTGGAAACAGCTTATCCAACGTCACTTTCAATATTTTCAGATAACCATGGAGAATGGATATATTTATTCTTGCTGTTTTGGCCTGGCTTATCTATAGACATTCACTCACAAATTTGCACTATAATTCTTTTCTTTTTAATAAAGCAAGCTCCAAGATTATCTAGAACAACAGCAATGACAAAAGGAACGTTGACTGTGGTAGATAATTCACAAGTGATAATAGCTACCAGCTCCGAACTGGGCTTGAGGATGCTAGGAATTTTCTCTTATTGAAAATGACTTATTTGTTTTAAGATTTGCCCATAACATTAGCTATGTTGCAGCACTATTTTCAACATCCAGGAACCACTATGATTCTCTAATTATGCCTACTTTCTATACTTATTGGCTAGAAGGAAAGATAATATAATGAAATCCAGGGATTTGCCAGGAAATTCTTGATGTTCTTTTTACTTAGATTCCTATAATTGAACACATTGACTTTTAGGCTCCCAGGTTCTTTATTTATGTGGAACCATAAGGAGCTCTTTCTAGGGTCTATGCTCAGCCATTCAGTGGCAGATGAAACTTTGCCCATTTCAAGGACAAATGCTGGACACACAGGAAATATACAATTAGTAAAATGTCACACTCAACCATTGATTGGCACCTCTTCCAGATCCTTTTTCTTCATTTTTTTAAAGCGATAAGGTCTTGTTCTGTCTCCCAGGCTGAATTGCAGTGGTCATTGCAGTCTCAAACCCCTTAGTGATTCTCAAGTGATTCTCTTGGCTCCACCTCCCAAAGCTCTGAGATTACAAGCATTAGCCAATAAGCCTGACCAATTTCTTTATTTTTTGTAGAGATGAAGTCTGACAATGTTACCCAGGCTGGTTTGGAATTTCTGATCTCAAGCTATCCTCCTGCGTTGGCCTCCCCAAATGCTAGGATTATAGGTGTGAGCCACCATGCCCAGCCCCAGATCTTTTTAAGGGCTTCTGCCTCCACATCTCATATACTGGCTGAAAATAGAAATATTTTAGAATATAGAAAATATTTTCAAAACCCCAAGCTGATAAATCCATAACATGTGATCTACAACAGTCCCAGGCATGTTCTAGCTATCTGAGCCACATATGACATTGGCTTTCATTATCAAGGATTTGATATGGCAGGATAATTTTTATTTTCTTATAGCAATGCCACATTATTAAATAGGCTAAGGCAAAAACATATTCCTTTTAGGTTATTTTCCTTACTATATGTCACCAAAAACAGCATGTAATGTAATAAGAGTGCTCAACACAAACTAGAAAAATACAACAAAAAGACAGGCCTTCCTCAAACAGCTGCAAAGGTCTGACCACTATGCTGATTTTACTTAGTGAGAAAAAAATGTTACCATGAGAACTAGAGGACAAACAACTAAGCAAATTTCCTAGAGAAAATAAGCCTGTGTCCATCTGTTTTAAAACTCTAGCCAACAAATTCCAAGCGTATATAAGTCCTAGCCCTGAAGAAGCCAGGACCCAAAGATATAAATGAAAAAAGTCTTGCTCTCAACCTGAAGGCACTCATATTAGGGTACAATGTGACAAGAAAAGAGCCAAAAATCATGGTCCCTGCCATTAGTGACTAGAAAACTTGTATTTTTATAACTGAAGTCACCATAATGCCTCATTCCTTCCACATCTGACATTAGTGTGGGTTCCTGCTAAGCCAAGGTTTCATAAATTCCAAAGGACAGATTAACTCAAAACTCCTAAGTAATCTTCATTTGACAAACCAGAACATAGAGATTTCTCTTAACATCCTTTCTCTCAAACATTTTTTCTGAAAAGCTTTTCAGTTCAATAAGAACCAATTACCAGAATGCCTGGGTCTTTCTGAATCTGATTGTAAGCAAAGCTCACACAAGTGGCTCTGTTTATCAAGAAATTCACCAGTGTCTAAAATGATTTAAAAACACACACACACAGGCTAAAACAACAAAGACGATATCAGGGCCTTTTAGAATTGATGAAGGATTACAGAAAAAAAAATAGGGAAAATATCAGACCCCAAAAAGATCAATTGACCAGGACATTTTATTTGACTTGAGGCGAAGGAAGCGTGGGATGGAGCAGCATGTTATACAGTCATAGAAGGCCCTGGTGCTCCACCTACTGTGACCTTTGAAAAAATCACCCAACCCTGAGTTTTCAGTCTGCAGTCTTGGGAGTCTAAGTGCCCCCGTGCTGTAGTCTCCTAACTTCTAATATTCCTCCCAAGGAGCCCTGTAGAGTAATGGTTAAGAACTAAATTCTGGAGCCAGACTACTTTAATTCACATCTTGGCCCCACTAACCTGTGGGATCAGGATCAAATTATTTACTTTCTCTGCACCTCAGTTTCCTCATTAGTAAAGTAGGAAGAAGAAAAATAGCATTTATCTCATGGAGTTCTTGTAAAGATGAAATGGGTAATATGCCCAAAGCCCTTAGATAGTGCCTGGCACATAGTCAGTTTCATGTAAGTGCTATACATTATGACCACTGCGCAAAAGATACTGAGCTGTGATAGGGAAGTGTAACTTGATTCTTACTGCATGTTTAAGGAAATGGAGAGAAACCAAGATCAACAGGAGCCACTGAGACACAATTGGGAAGATACAAAAGTAAGAGAGAACCTGTAAATGCTCACTGAAGCGATTCACTTTAATGCACAATGAGAAAAGAATGGAAGACTTTTCTTAAAAGGGGGAATGACTAAGGAAATTTACAGGGTTAAAGTACTGATATAAACAATGCCCATTAAAGGACATCAGTGACGTCTGCTTTATTGTTGTATTATAAACAATAATAGTTCACCTTTACTAAGTACCACTGTAGGTATCTGACACACGTTATCTCATTCAGCCTTCACCAGAAAAGCCTGTGAGTCAAATATTATCCCCATATTTCAAATGAAAACACTTGAGAATTAAAGAGGTCAGTATTGGCATGTGTAGACAATAAATGCAGAGCCAGCCGTAGGACCAGTATGGAACTAGAGGCTCCACATTCATCCCCTGGGATTACCCACTCCCACACAGATATGAGGACACACATACAATTCTAGAAAAATCCAAATGTTGAATTATGAAAATAGTACCAGCTATAGAGGCCTGTCCTTGACATTTTCTCTTCTGTTCTTCACCTTGCAGAATTTTTTTGTGCTATATTAAGAGTTTCATGTTGTATAACTCCACCACTAGCAATAGCTTCTTACTTGATGAGAGTCTCAATGAATCTCTGGATTTGTTATTGTCACTATTGTATTTATGTAGGAAAAAGAGTAGTATACTGTTACAGAAAATTGCATAATTGGAGGATAAGACCTCTGGCATGGGTAGAAGAAAAGTAATTTTTACATTATGGTTCTATTTTACAAAAAGCTCCATATACATCGTGTCCATAAAGTTCAAATTGCACACTATTTTAAATTTCACGTGAACCTTATCGCCACCCTGTATATGTATCAAAATATTATACATCAAGCCTAATTTTTTCACATGGATGAAAAACTGTAAAAAAAAAATGGAGATTAGGTCCATAAACACATACACTTGGTAAACTATTACACTTCAAAAGACTGAAATCTATCATGCTTTCTAAATTAATTAAGTCCTCTAAGATGCATATAATTTTTTTCACAAAGAAACCAACTATTTAATTGCAGAAAACTATATTGAAGTTGACATTGCATTATAGTATGCTTGACAAAATTCAAATTTTATAAATTCTTTCACAGTTATTTCAATACATTTTATTGCAACAGGTCAGAAGGTGAATAAAATGTTAATTGTGATCATAACATTTAGGGAAAATTTTCACCTAAATCTGTGAAGAGTCCCTGGGAATGATGCCGAGTTGCTTAATTGTTTAAGTAAACATATACGGTGTCATCTTCATTCTGTTGTAATGACATTGTAGCACTATATTCAGGGTAGGCATAAAAGTACAAGTCATTGTTAAAAGTTGAGATTAATTTCTTCCAACCGGCAAGATGACAAATGACCACTTACATACTGCATAGGAGAATCTCTGAGGAGCAACATATGTTTAATAGGCAAAGTGCTTTAAGGGTAATTACTTTACATCAAAGACTGCCTAGAATAATTTAAGGCTAAACCTACTATGACCAAGATAGAGCATTTCCTTTTGATCTACTCGTAATTAGAAGCATTTAATAAACTATTGTCTTTATGTGATTGATTAAATGGAATTAAAGATGAATTAGAAAGTTTTAGAACCCATAGAGACATGATTTACTTTTTTTCTCATCTACCAGAGTATAGAAGTCTTTCTTGACTTCTTTTGGGTGGTTTCACTTTTACTAAATTATTATATTTGTTCCTACAAAATACATATGTCCAGAAAATTAACTCAAAGCCTCAACTTCTGCTTGACTTAGGATTGGCACTCATGCATTGAATGAATGAATGGTTAAATAGAAAGCTCAGGCTTATTGAGGGTCTGAAGACTAGATGGGACCATTGTGATGGCTCAAATTATTAGGGAAGATTACAGTCCCAAGAAGTAGGAGTACTGGTTTTAGCCCTGGCCACACATTAACAGCACCTGTCCTAAGGCATGTTTAATACAAAGGACCCACCACTGACAAATTAAATCAAAACCTTTGCTCATGGAAGTTAAGTGTTAGCACTTAAGCATGAGTATTTTTCAAAAGTTTCTCAAGCAGAGTTTATAGATTCTGCAAAGAAAACTACAGGATAAATAATAAACATACATGATAAAATAATAAAAATAAACAATTCTAATATATCCCAAATATTGCATGGGACATACATATACTAAAAAATTATTTGTTGTATTTCTGAAATTCAGGTTTAACTAGGACTCCTTATTCTATCTGGCTACACTATTATCCAACTGATTCTAATGATTCTAACAGTATTTAGAACCATTGAATGTTACTAAGTTGAGACAAGTGTATAGAGTGTGACATTAAGAAAATGTGACGCAGCTCAGCGCCTGTGGCTCAAGTGGCTCAGGCACCATCCACGTACACCTGAGCTGGCGGGTTCGAATCCAGCCCAGGCCTGCCAAACATCAATGACGGCTGCAACCAAAAAATGGCCAGGCATTGTGGTGGGCACCTGTAGTCCCAGCTACTTGGGAGGCGGAGGCAAGAGACTCGCTTGAGCCCAGGAATTGGAGGTTGCTGTGAGCTGTGATGTCAGAGCACTCTATCCAGGGTGACAGCTTGAGGCTCTGTCTCAAAAAAAAAAAAAAAAGGAAGTATTTTGTAGATATGGTCAATACCTGCGTGAAGGGGCCATAACTTTCCTCCCCC
>CAUYRH010136372.1:0-19223 GCA_963574655.1 Perodicticus potto | reverse complement strand
TACAGTAGCAGTAGGCTATTATTTTTATCTACCATGCCATGAATTCATAGGGAAGAGGTTCCAGTAGCTCAGGGAGGCAGCTTGCCATTGAATGTACAAAGTGTTGATTGACTTTTGAATTCATGGGAAATAGGTTCCAGCACCTTGTATCTCTGTTGTATGGGGTCTATTGGTTATCCTGTGTGCTGTGCTGTACACCTATTATGCCATGAGTTCATGGGATATAAATAGGTTTTTGCACCTAAAAACCTGGGTCCGCTGGTATTCTTGTGTTCTATGTTATATGCTTATTATGCCATGAATTCATAGGGAATGGTTTCCAGGAGCTGAGGCTCCTTTATGTTGGTTCTCACAAAGTGGGCTTCTCTGGGTGGAGCAGTCTGGCACTTCAGTTGAACCCAGGTACCTTTCTCTTTGGCTTCCTTCTTTTTCTGATCATTTTCCTTCACACGTTTCAGGAAGCTATCTCGGCTCTTAGAGTGCTTATATGCTCAATACCAGCATTAATCCTCTTGGCAAGAATCTTGCCCTTAACCTGTTTGTTGACATCAATGCCAACAGCATGCTGGGTAACATTGTAGACTCTTCCAGTTTTGCTGTGGTAACATTTGTATGGCATGCCTTTTTGGATAGTACCCATTCCCTTGATGTCTACAATATTACCTTTCTCTTAGATTCGCATATATGTGGCCAAAAGAACAACTCCATGTTTTCTAAAAGGCCTAGAGAACATGTATCAGGTGTCTCTCCTTTTTCCCTTTGTGTTTATCATATTGGTGAATTACTGGAAAGTGGCGTCTCCGACTGAAAGGCTTTTTTTTTGGTCACCTTCAGTAAGTGCCTTGGCGTCATAGCTCACAACAACCTCAAACTCTTGGGCTCAAGCAGTTCTCTTGCCTAAGCCTCCCAAGTAGATGGAACTATGGGCATCTGCCACAACGCCCAGCGTTTTGTGGAGATGGGGTCTCGCTCTTGTTCAGGCTGATCTCAAACTCGTGGTCTCAGGAGATCTGCCCACCTCAGCCTCCCAGAGTGCTAAGGTTACAGGTGTGAGCCACCTGATGGAACTCTTAGTTGTAATTTTTTTACTTTTCCGAGTTTTCCACATTTTCTTTAATGAGCATATATGATTTTTTTTTTTTTTTTGGAAGAGAAGGCAGTTTTGGTTTACTTGCAAGGAAAGAAAAATTATGTTTTCCTCAACCCTCGTGTTTTTAGTTGGAATGGATATCTGTAATAAAAGATTAACAAGAGAAAAACAAGGTGTATTAAAATACACATTTCATATCTACATAGGAGATATCTAGAGAATGAGTAATTTTCAAAAAGATCACTTTGTATTCCAGTGAATCTTCAAGAAAGAATAATAAATTCAGGGAAATGACAAAGTTCGAGCCCCTAGGGACAGCAGCTTTGGGAGGGGAAGACAAACAGGTGGCAGATCTAAAGGCCAGTTAGTAAAGCTTGTTCATTTAGGCTCCTCTAGTGCCACGTCCAGGCCTACAAGGATCCTAAGCTGTCCTCAGGTTGACCTTTATCCTTTCTGGTGGAGGAAGGTGGGAGGTCATCTTTTTATCTTTGTAAATTTGTGGCCTGCTTTTAGGCAAGTAGAGAGAGGACAGGGATCTTTCTTGCTTCTGCTGTTTCTTAGTTGCTGTCAGCTCAAAATGGTCCTAAATGCGAAACAGACATATTTTGAGGTGGGATATTCTGGTCTTCCATGCTACTGAGAAAAGAAAGGAATTTTTTCTGAGGAATGCAAATACTTGTATTATTAGTTCCGGAAAGATATTAAAGTGAGACCACAGTTATTTCCTATTACCCCTGCTCTCCTTTGAGCTACGTATTCATCTCTTGAAATTGCCTATTATTTCCACTGGACACTATAATCCATACTTTATATAGCCACTGTTCCCTAATCAGTGTTACTTCTCTAAACCAATGAGAGTTCCTGACAAACAGCTTTGTATCAGCACTCCCTGTCCCCTACCTCCTCTCCCCCACCTTTTTTACCTTTAAAAATCTACTTGTAACTGCTGGTAATTGAGTTGTATATTCAGGGCAACTCTAATCTATGTCCTGGATTGCAGTCCTCAGTCTTGGCCCAAATAAACTCTTCGTATATTACTTTTGCCTTAGCGTCTCCTTTTCGCGTCCTGGATTGCAGTCCTCAGTCTTGGCCCAAATAAACTCTTCATATATTACTTTTGCCTTAGCGTCTCCTTTTCGGTTGACACTGCTATGAATTTTCACCAGCTACTCTTTTAAGTCTTCCCTTACCTGAAGGTTAATCAGTAACTTAAAGGGCCTAGAACCCTGTCCACGATAGAAGCAGGAAGTGCTTTTCACAGGGCATGAGTTCTGATAAAACTTGGTATTAATGTTTCTAAGCCTGTAGCAGACAGGAGGAAAGGGCTTATTCCTTAAGGCAATAAATAAAAGACAAGAGGAAAAAAAAAAAACATTAAGAAAGCAGAGCTATTTAGGAATATAACAGCACCTAAGACTATTTGTTATTGTATTATGGAACTGTCAGATAATTTGGTTGTTTTGGTGACAAACCTTAAAAAAGATAGGTTGTGCTTTGTACTTTGATAATAAGACTAGAAAGTATGGTAATTCATTTTAGGAAAATTTCTATCTAAAATAGCCAGTGTGACAGATTTTGGTACTTAGGTTTTTAAACTTTAGTTATCTAGAAAATGTACTTGTCAAACAGCCCTTTTAGGCCAGCACCAGATAAAAAAGGTGATACAGTTCTGTAGCAGTGAAGGCACATCCCGTTTGATATCTGGGCAGTAAAGATGGTAGTTCTTGGTCTGTACACAAGAAAATTAGTCAAGAAAATGCCTTTATCTCAAGATTTTGATTCTTAGGAACGGGGTTGAGGAAGCTAAGGAATTGCTGTGTGGTTTGCATGTTACTATATGGACTAATGTGAAGGCCACTGGGAGTGGCTTCAGAGTATAGATTAGTCCACTCTAGTCTCCAGTTAAGTAAGACTCTGGCTTTTACAGATGTGTGTAGGGATAAGGGTTTCATTCATAGCTGGAGGCTGAAACATCACTGCTCTTTGTAATGCTTTGTTCTCTAATGCATTATTTTCTCATACATGTATGTTTATGTGTATAAATTTAAGTAAAATGGTTTAGATTGGTTGAGAAACACTGAGATGTCTGGCTTCCTTAATTAAAATGCATGTGTGTTAACTAGGTGTCTTGGGGAATGGAAGCATGCCTTTGAAGGCTTAAGCCTGTTTGTTGTTTAAATCCTTGAGGCTGTGTTACTGAGTTACTCTACATTGGGTAACTGGACTAAGAGGGGAAGAAAACAACACCACCACTCTTCTATCTTACCCTTCTGTGCACTCTATCCATATTTGTCATTCCCAAGGTTTTTCCACCTCCATCCAGGCTTTCCTATACAGTACTATCTAGTAGAACTTTCTGGATAAGATGATGGAACATTCTAGAAATTCTTGGATTTTTATTTTTTTATTTACTATGGAATTCCTTCATACTAAGTTTTTAAACATACAATACCTTCTGATTTGTTAAAATTTGATTTGTACAAGCTTTTCAGAAACAAGTTTTCTTTTTACAATGTTTTCTTGTCACATTCACATAAAATGAATGCTATCTTGAATAATAATACAGGTCACTCTTACATAAGATGTATGTAGACCACAAGTAACATTGACTGTCATCTGGTATTGTGTAGTGCGAGGATAGCATAAGTTATGATTCTAGATTAGCGTCTTATCACTTAGCTGAGTTAACTGCCAAGTGTTGGTAGGTAAATGCACTTCTTTAGAAACTTGTGGGTGCTATGCTTATGTTTCTATTCCACAATTTGCCTTGGCTTTGGAAAAATATAACTGTTTAGTTTGAATCCTTTTAGTTTGGAGGATTCAGTTTATTGTGATTTAGTAGAGATTGATCTATTAATCGGGAAGAATTCGTCTTTTATCTTTGTCCTAATTATTTTTTCCCCCAATGTTTCAGGTGTATGCAAATGGTATCCGGAACATTGACCTTCACTATATCATTCGTAAACTGGCAGCTCCAGTGATCTCTGTGCTCTTGCTTTCACTGTGTGTACCGTATGTCATAGCATCTGGCATTGTTCCTTTACTAGGTGAGTAATACTGGTTGTAGAGCCTTAAAAGAGCACTTTTATTAATATCAGCACATTCTTGTCACTTCCAATAACAAAGGCTCTATGACTCCAGGAACTGTATTTATAAATTTAACTAAAGCAGTGATTTCAAAATACCACTTTAGATTTGACTATGTGGGTTAAGATTAGGAGGTCATTATGTTCTTTGGTACTTTGTTTTCTCTAGGTGGGTGATAAAGCATTGAAATGTATATGCTGTACAGAGTAGGCAGGGTTAGATTTCCTTCAGGTATCTTCTACTGAGTAGAAGTGCTGTGATTATATACTTAGAAAATTAAGCAAAAGTATCAACATGGCTCATTTAAAAAAATTCTTAAGGATAAAAAGAAAACCAAAGAGGAGATGATAATGTTTGACAGGTCCTTAACTTAAAAGACTTTATCTTGTTGATTGTTTACTGAAAAATCCTCACAAGACCTTAAACCCAGCATATTTTTAAAAGCATAAGCACGAAGATTCCCCTCCAAGTCTTTTCCTTCCCCTGAATTCTCTTAGTAACTAATGTTATCTGACTATTGTTAGTGACTGTTGTTGTTATCCAGCAAATTGTGTACATCAGAAACCTTGAGGGCTATATCCATGTTGCCTTATGCATCTTTTCTCCATAGCCCAGTGGTCTCTCTTGTGCCTTTGCTCGTGACCTTTGTTGAGGTTTTGTCTCACAAAACCTCCTATCTGCTTTCCTAGCTTTGAACCTACTAATACTAATTTATTCTTTACCCGGCAACCACAAGACCTCTCAAAGGAATGAAGCTCCCTGTACCTCTTTGGTGAGCTTTTTTTGTTGGTTCTTCTATGGCCTTTAATATAATCTGACTCTTTAGCAGATTTTATAAGGAAATATTTTACATTTTCTTGCTTTGATCTGGACTTGATTTGGTCTCAGTCTATGCGATGTGCTCTGAGTTTTCATTACAGAACCACAGAATAGCCATTTCTCAAACATACTATGTCCTCATCTCCTCACTCCTCTCTCTATACTTTTGTCGTATCCTTCTACCAGAAATGGCCTTTTCTTTTTTACCTAACTATGAGAAAGGGGCTTAAAAACATAACCAGACTTTCTGTTGAAGTGTAACATGAACACAAGTGTGTATAGAACTTTCCCAGCCCCTTAGAAGTGCCCTTCGTGAGTGACCTTTATCCTTCAGAGTAACCCTTGCTTGACCTCAAATAGTCTCATTGTTCTCGGTGAATACAGATTTTATTTATTTATTTATTTATTTGACAGTCTCACTTAGTCACCTTGGGTTGAGTGCCCTGGCATCATAGCTCACAGCAACCTCAAACTCTTGGGCTTGAGCAATAATCCTCTTGCCTCAGCCTCCCAGGTAGCTGGGACTATAGGTGCCACCACAACGTCCAGCTCTTTTTAGAGATGAGGTCTTTAAACTCCCGAGCTTGGACAATCCTCCTCCCTCAACTTCCCAAGTAGCTGGGATTACAGGCACCCACCACAATCCCTGGCTAATTTTTCTGTTTTTAGTAGAGACGGGGGTCTCACTCTTGCTCAGGTTGGTCTTGACCTCCTGCACTCAAATAATTCAGTCACATCAGCCTCCCAGAGTGCTAGGATTATAGGTGTGGGCCACCGTGGTTGGCCCTGAATATAGATTTTAGGCAGAAAGCAAGGTAAGCACAGGTTTGATAGAGGAAGGCCAAGTGGTGTGTCCATAAGTCTGTAGGATGGCATTGAACACAGGGACAGTTAAGCTGAAGAGCCACAGTGAGCAAATGGAATTGTTTTCTGGTTCCTTCTCAATAGAAACATAAGGCTTTTATTTGGTCATAATGGTGACTATACCAAGTATCATATATACCATATTAAAATATACATGCAGGAATATTTGAAACCAGAGCAAGAGTGAGACAACAACAGCAACACACTCATACACAAAATAGTAAAATTAGTTGAGTGAAGTTGTGTGCACCTGTAGTCCCAGCTACATGGGAGGCTGAGGCAGGAGGGTTGCTTGAGCTGGGAAGTTAGAGGTTGCAGTGAGCTGTATGATACCCCTGTACTCTTATCTGGGACAGCACAGCAAGACCCTACCTCAAAAAAATACACATTTTAGGCTTGGTGCCCATAGCACAGTGGTTATGGTGCCAGCCACATACACTGAAGGTGGTGGATTCAAACCCAGCCCAGGCCAGCTAACCAACAATGACAACTGCAACAAAAAATAGCTGGGTGTTGTGGCGGATGCCTATAGTCCCAGCTACTTGGGAGACTGAGGCTGGAGAATCGCTTAAGCCCAAGAGTTCAAGAGTTTGAGACTGTTGTGAGCTGTGACGCCATGGCACTATACCGAGAGTGACATAGTGAGACTCTGTCTCAAAATATATACACACACACACACACGTATTTTAAAGCCCATTGCTTAGTTGAATGCTTCATTAAAATAATCATTTAGGCCAGGTACTGTGGCTCATGCCTGTAATTCTAGGACGCTGTGAGGCCAAGGTGATAGGATTCCCTGAGCTCAGGAGCTCAAGACCAGCCTGAGCAAGAGTGAGACTCATCTCTACTAAAAATAGAAGAATTAGCTGGGCATTGTGGTGGGTGTCTATCCAGCTACTCAGACAGTTAAGGTGGGAGGATTGCTTGAGCCTTGGAGTTTGAGGTTGCTGTGAGGTAGGCTGACGCTACAACACTCTAGCCTGGGCAACAGAGTGAGACTCTTGTCTCCAAAACAAAACATAAAAATTACTCTTTGAGATGCTTTACTGTTTTGGCTCTATTAGGAGTGTCTATTTTCTTTCTTTCTTTCTTTTTTTTTTTTTTTGTAGAGACAGTCTCACTTTATTGCCCTCAGTAGAGTGCCATGGTATCACACAGCTCACAGCAACCTCCAACTCCCAGGCTTAGGCGATTCTCTTGCCTCTCAGTCTCCTGAGTAGATGGGACTATAGACACCCGCCACAATGCCCAGCTATTTTTTTGTTTTGTTCTGCAGTTCGGCCGAGGCTGGGTTTGAACCCGCCACCTTCAGCATATGGGGCCGGTGCCCTACTTGCTGAGCCACAGGCACTGCCCCCCAATTTTTTTTTTTTTTTTTTTTTTTGCAGTTTTTGGCCAGGACAGGGTTTGAACCCGCCACCTCTGGCATATGAGGCCAGTGCCTTACTCCTTTGAGCCACAGGCACCACATCTGTTTTCTTTTTTAATATTCCTTCCACTAATGTAGATTAGATTCTTCCCATTAATAGTATATAGACTTAAGAATTACTATGTGATTTTTAAACTAAAACCTTCTCATATTTGCATTATTAAACATTTTATAATGAGCTTTGTTGGAAAGACTTCTGAAGGGAAAAAAGTAGTTAATTGAACATTTTTAGCACTTTTTTACTCGTTTAGATGCTTTACGTAATTCTCATATTCTTACAATGGCCTTTGAATATGTTTTTTATCAACTGCATTTTAGATATAAGTAAATTGAGGTTCATCGAACTCAAATTGAGGTTCATCCAGGGTCTAGATTTCAACAATTAAGAGCAAAATTCAGGCTCAAGGCTCAATGGCAAAGCTCATGTTCTTTCTATTACAGCACACTGCGACAGTTTTTTTATTTCCTCGGAAATATTTCCTCAGATTTTAAAGCCTCCTTCTGTCCTCCCCCAGACAACGAAGAGTTAAATCTTATGAGATAAATGTAGATGAACAAGTATCAGAGTGTTATAAAGGTTCGCAGAACATATTTTTCATTATATAACCATAGTTTTTGTTTGTGTTTGTAAACTGTAAAGCAGTTGAAATATGTAAGTGACACCACTGCTTATGGAGCATTAGAATCCTACCTGAGCTAGGAGGGACCTTAGTAGTCATCTAATCCAGCTCCTGCATTTTTCAGAGGAGAAAGGAAAGGTCAGGTGTCGGGAAGGAAAGGGCTCATGACCCACATAGATTGTAAAAAATCAATAGACCTAGGGCTTAGAAAGCTTACCTTAAAAGTCTGCTCTACCCTTCCCCATGCCATGCTTCCTAGGGAAAGGACATACTTCATATCACTGTTATTCTACATGAAGTTTTTCTTCTTTTGGTTTTACAGGTGTTACTGCGGAAATGCAAAACTTAGTCCACCGACGGATTTATCCATTTTTACTGATGGTCGTGGTATTGATGGGAATCTTGTCCTTCCAGGTCCGCCAGTTTAAGCGCCTTTATGAACATATTAAAAATGACAAGTAAGCCAAAGTTTCATTTTTCTAGCCACTCTTGTGTTACCATTTCTTAATTTTTGTGTCTAAAGTGATAAATCATAGGGAAACTGCTCAGTATATTTTGAGGTAGGAATTTTTTTTTTTGAGACAGAGTCTCAAGCTGTCACCCTGGGTAGAGTGCTGTGGCATCACAGCTCACAGCAACCTTAAACTGCTGGGCTTAAGTGACTCCCCTGCCTCAGCCTTCCAAGAAGCTGTGACCACAGGCGCCTGCCACAACGCCCAGCTATTTTTTGGTTGCAGTTGTCATTGTTGCTTGGCAGACCCGGGCTGGATTCAAACCTGCCAGCTCCCATGTATGTGGCTGGTGCCCTAGCCACTAAGTACAGGTGCCAAGCCTATTTTTTGAGGTAGGATTATAGAATTTGTCAACAGATTGGGTGTTAAAGGCATGAAGGAAAGTGCAGTCAAGGACTCAGCTGACCAGAGCAACATGGAATATGGACTTGTCATTTACAGAGCTGGCAAAGAGTGAGAGAAACTAGTTTGGGGGAAGAAAACGCCAATTCCAAATAGTTTTTAGTCTTTTTTCAAATTTTTTTTTTTTTTGAGACAGAGTCTCAAGCTGTTGCCCTCAGTAGAGTACCGTGGAGTCACAGCTCACAGCAACCTCCAACTCTTGGGCTTAAGCAATTCTCTTGCCTCAGCTTCCCATGTAGCTGGGACTACAGGCGCCTGCAACAACGCCTGGCTATTTTTTGGTTGTAGTTGTCATTGTTATTTGGTGGGCTCGGGCTGGATTTTAACTCGCCAGCTCCAGTGTATGTGGTTGGCGTGTTTTCACATGTTTTTGTTTGACAGTATGTTAAATAGTTTTAAGTGAAAATAAATCTGTGTTAGAAACTAGCAGTGCCTATATAAGCCTCTCTATTAACTATGGATCACCAGGATATTCTGATTATCCCAGAGATCCTAAAGTTACTGCAAAAGTTTCTTGGGGCTCTCTGTTGTTGTGGAAACCATTGAAAACTCTGTCACTGATCTCAGTGAGAGATTGAGGACAGCCAAAGAAAACACCTTCCTGGGATAACATTAGGCCTTCCATGTTCTAATGAACAGGCCTAATCCTCTTCTTTGGTGGTATCTAGCAGGGAGAGGGATTTATAACTATCCACCCCAGTGTGCCTGGGTGGGTCCCAGTTTATACCTGCTGCTTGTGTGTTATGACTAACAGCACTCCTTCTTACTTGTGTGTACCCCACTTTGCACAATAAATTATATATTCAATTTATTTACTCTGAGGACTCAGAGTATTTTTTAGAATGAAATTCAAAGTGTACAGGGCTTCTCCAAAGCATTTACTAAGAGTAAAATATACATGTACACTTGGGCAGTCAGTATACAAACAAAGGAGAAATGGTATCGTTAGTGATGAAAATTGGTTTTTATTACTTGTTTTGGCAGAAGAGTAGGTACTTTAGACAGAATGACAAATGAAACATGCTCTCAGAAGCTTTCCGCCTGCTTCCTGCTTTACGGTCAGCACCTGCTTTTCTTCATTCCCACCCTCTCGGTCCATTCCCTCCTACTTCTTACCATATCTCATTCTCTATTTTCTGCTTTCCCTACGACCCAGTGTACTCTTCTCTTTCGTCATCTATGCCTCTTGCAGAAAACTAATGAACTATAGATTTTGGAGAAGGCATATCTTGCCTGCCATTGTACATACACTGTCTAGCATAGTGTTGGATCTGTAGGAGGTGCTGAGAGAGATTGAGAGAGAGTGTGTGCGTGTGTGTGGTGGGCTTGGAAAGTGAGAGGGTAGAGAGAATTGAATACAGAACCTTCTTTGTCACAAAGAAGATTTGGATTTGAGCAAATTAATAAACATCACTTTTTTCTAATGCTTTTTATTCACTTTCTCATTGCCACAACGCTGACCACATTCTTGGCACATACTGATATGTTTGGTGATCACTTAGTGTCAGGTGTGGCTTTGTGTATTTTGTTAGATATTGCTCAGTTGTCGTCATTTAAAACATTTATAAACGCCTCACAGTTAAAAAAAAAGGCACTGGTTGGGGAATAGTAGGGTAAGGAAGTGTTAACAATTGTTATTGTTTCCTGAATGGAGTTGAAACACATTCTTCCTAGTAAAATATCACAAGAATGGAAAAGCAAGTATCCAGTGTACACAACACTAATATGAAGTCAGTAGATGAACTAATACATGCTCACACAAGAGAAAAACGCAATTCAGTTCAAGTGGGGAGGAGAAAAGGAAGAGAGGGGAATTACCTGGGCACAATGTAAGGATATATGGCAATTTTAAATCTGAAATTTAAAAAAACAAAAAAATACTTGAATTGTCAAGAGAAAAATAAAAAGAGATTAAACAGTGAGACATGGCTAGAGGCAGTAGGATTAGTGCACATTTTACAGAGTGGCTATGGTGAGTTACTGTACATAAACTACCAAAATTTCTCCTTAGGTCTGCCTTGGTCTGCCTTGACAAAAGTGTGATAGATGAAAGTCAGGGTAGAGAAAGTCATGGTGAGGGACGGCGCCTGTGGCTCAGTGGGTAAGGCGCCGGTCCCATATGCTGAGGGTGGCGGTTTCGGCCTGGCCCTGGCCAAAACTGTAATACAAAATAGCTGGGCGTTGTGGCAGGTGCCTGTAGTCCTAGCTACTCAGGAGGCTTAGGCAAGAAAATCACCTAAGCCCAAGAGTTGGAGGTTGCTGTGAGCTGTGTGACGCCACGGCACTCTACAGAGGGTGATAAAGTGAGACTCTGTCTCTACAAAAAAAAAAAAAAAGAGAGAGAAAGTCATGGTGAAAAGTAAGAGCTACCTCACAGAGCCCCTAACACAAGTCTGGCCCTCATCGTCAGGGCTCCACGTGTTTTCCCTTCCTTACAGCAGTCCTGTAGAACGGGGAGGCTTCTTCCCCTGCTGAGTAAACTGAGCCCCACCTGCCCACCAGCACAGGCTTCACTGTCCCCTAGTCACCTCAGAAACGCAAGCTGTTACTGGCCACTCTCCTTGATCTGCCCTGCTGCCTCCAAATGGGTGCCCTTGCACGCTTGCACCCCCCCTCCCCATAGCTCATTTGCACCAGCTTTGTCACCCTATGTCCTTCAGGGTTCAGCTCCAGGTTATCTGCTCACATTGAGTGAAGTAGATCTTCAGTGAATTTTCTCCTTCATAACTCCTGCCCTCCCCTGTTGTGAGAGATGCCCTCTTCTTGTGGTAGCTCTATAGCCTTATCACTGCAGCCACAGCATCTTGTTCCTACAGCCCCCCACCCTTTATCATCACCTTCTCTCCTTCATTATATACGTAAGTTAGGAACACTTACTGTTCTGTTATTGAATACAGTGTCCTATCTCCTGTCACTAACTGTCACATCATTTCCCCTTTGACCTCAGTGAAATCTGTCCTTTGATTTCTCATTTTTTTCCTACAACTAAAACTTTTCAGGTCTTTTTTTTTTTTGGTAGAGACAGTCATTTTATCGCCCTCGGTAGAGTGCTGTGGAGTCACAGCTCACAGCAACCTCCAACTCCTGGGCTTAGGCAATTCTCTTGCCTCAGCCTCTCAAGTAGCTGGGACTACAGGCGCCCGCCACAGCGCCTGGCTATTTTTGTGTTGCAGTTTGGCCGGGGCCAGGTTTGAACCTGCCACCCTTGGTATATGGGGCTAGCGCCTGCCCACTGAGCCACAGGTGCCTCCCAAACGTTTTAGGTCTTACTTTCATCCCTACCCAGCTTTTTGGTGATTGTGTTGCTAGTCAGTCTTCACAGATCTGTCCACTGAGCTGGTTTTATAAAACCTGAACCATGGCACGGCACCTGTGGCTCAACGGGCTAAGGCGCCAGCCACGTGCACCTAAGCTGGCGGGTTCGAATCCAGCCCGCGCCCGCCAAACAACAATGACGGCTGCAACCAAAAAATGGCCGGGTGTTGTGGCGGGCACCTGTAGTTCCAGCTGCTTGGGAGGCGGAGGCAGGAGACTTGCTTGAGCCCAGGAATTGGAGGTTGCTGTGAGCTGTGATGCCATGGCACTCTATCCAGGGGGACAGTTTGAGGCTCTGTCTCAAAAAAAAAAAAACAAAAACAAAAACCTGAACCATAACAGATTAAAAAGTCACTGCATAAATTCACTGTATTGCCCACCACCGCCTCCAGGTGTCTTGAGTTTATGCAAACCTGTAATCCCTCTACTGAAGGCCCAGGTCTGCTGCATAGCATTGGAAGCCTTCTAGCCTTTGCTGTTCTTGCCTTTCCACAAACTCATGCCTAGCTAGATGATGCCTGCCCTTGTACCTTTAGTATGTGTTCATCCTAGACTACCCTTCAATCTCCCTAACCATTGAGGGTTTTAAGTAGGAGTAGGTGATCTGATTTGCCTTACAAAAGTATTGTAGAGGCTTACGCCTGTAATCCTAGTACTCTGGGAGGCTGAGGCAGGAGGATTGTTTGAGCTCAGGAATTTAAGACTATCTTGAGCAAGAGTGAGACCCAATCTCTACATAAAATAGAAAAATCAACCAGGTTCTGTGGTGGGTACCTATAGTTCCAACTACTCAGAAATCTGAGGCAGGAGGATCACTTGAACCCAGGAGTTTGAGGTTGCTGTGAGCTAGGCTGACAGCACAGCACTGTACCTAGGGCAAGAAAGTGAGACTCTTATCTCAAAAAAAAGAAACAAAATAAAAAAACCCATATATAGTAGAATCTTTCCAAGTGGGACTGTAAACAGACTGGTCAACATATGGAGGTGGTCAACAAAAGGGACTGGACTGACTGTACTGATAGGTACATGTGGTGCATGTTTGGTCTGTGAAAATTAGGTCAACTTAGGTAGGTGGTCAGTGTAAGGAGGTGTTTAACTACGGAGATTCTATTATATATATCACTAGCTTAGAGTATGTGTACTTTATGTGTATCACTGTTCTTAGACTATGTGTACTTTACTATGTCCGATTATATAAGAGAATAACCACCCTGTTTTTACAACCTAGATACCTTGTGGGCCAACGCCTCGTGAACTATGAACGGAAATCTGGCAAGCAAGGCACATCTCCTCCACCTCCACAGTCGTCCCAAGAATAAAGTGGTTGTCTCAACTTCTTGACCTTCCCCTTGCCTTTACGTGTCCTTTTTTGTGGACTTTTCTCTTTGGAGATTTTCCCAATGATCTCTCAGCATTGTTTTTAAGTTAAATGTATTTGACTGGTGTTCTCGGCATTAAGAGCGCAGCGATGTAAGGTTCTGCTACTCTTCCTTGCATCTTCTGACATCACTGCTGTCTGAGATCTGTATATGTGTAAATAGAAGTTCCTTGATTCCCTAAAACCTTGGATTAAACAGAATGTGCATTGTACATCTTTAAACAAAATGTATATTAATTTATTAAATCTAGTTGTCACTTTATTTTGGACCTGCTGTGATCTCGACAGGAAACATGCCACAGAGCAATAGTGCACGGCAGGACTTTGCAGTGCTATCTTGTGGAGTCCAGTTGCTGGTGTTCTCACTGAGGGAACTGTACGCTCTGTCTTGGCTATTCAGACCTTACCAAGAACTCAAAAGGAAGCCAATAGAAATCAGTGGAGTGCCTGTGGTAAGAAAACATGAACTTTGTGCTTCACTGTAAGTCGTTTTTGGAAGTTCTTTTGTATAACACCAAAGCTGTTGTACATTTTCTACTGCCTGTTTTTTTTCATGTGTCTGTGTTTGTAATATTGTATAGTATCTTGTGCTAGTTCAGGAGATTACTTTTAATTTTGATAATTTAATATTCTTAAGTGGTCATCATTGGGCGTTGGGCTTCTGTGCTTGTTAGGGGCATGTCTGCACTTAGAAAAAAATGAAAAAGTCCAAATGAAGTTTTTTCTTAGCCCCCCACCCTGCCACAGCTATCTCTTTCTTTTTGGTAGCAGTGGCCAAAAGTCATGCAGGGTTTATAAATCTTGCAGAATAATGTCACCAACCATACTACATCATACCAGATTTAGGACATTTTGAGATGCTTGTGAAGTATAGCTGTGGTTGTGGTCCTTGACAGCATTAGAAAAGACTGGTTAGAACATCTAGTCTTGCTAGTTAGTGTATCACTGGGTAAACGTTAGAGAGTACCTTTCTCCTACTTTTTCATCAGTAAATCCCAAAGTTTCCAAAGCTTTTTGTTTACAGAATAAAACTACAAATAAAACCAACTTCATTTTATTTGCCCAGAAGGAAGCTGGCTTTGCTGGCCTTTTAACATAGGAATGTATTTTATTGGAAATGTGCTGTAAAATCTCAGAGAACTGAACACTTACAAACTTGGGTTTCCCTTATAGCCAAAGCTTCACCTTAGAAGTTTAGAGGAATAGAGTGGTTGGACACATGATCTGGATGTTTAATGGTAATGGTATATTGTAAGGATAGTGTTTGTTTTTGAATGATACTGTAGCAGTTCTCATAGAAAGTGTACAACATAGGTCTTTAGAAATTATAAAAAATTTTTCACATAGTATTAAAATCGAAATCCTTAGACTACAATCTAAGGATTTTTAAAATATGAAAGTTGGCCAAATATAAGCTACCAAAATCTAGAGCAACATGTTCTGGTGGTTTTATACGTCAACATTTTTTTTTTCCCTAACTAGTAAGCAACTGCTTTAAAATATATTTTTAAAAACATCAGTATCAAAAAAAAGTAATGCTTGACAATAGGATTCAGTGTTACACTATTTGGCACTTTGTAGTAGCCCTTTCTCTAGTATTTGAAGTAAGATCTTTGCTAACCCTACCTCTACTCAGATATTTAGTCCTACTGTAAAAAATTGGGAGCATTTTAAACTATAATGCCACCTGTCATGGTGTGTTTCTGTCTACATTGTTCTCTTTGGGAGAAGAATATTGAATTGGACATGGAATTGATTGTATTAATTTGGGTTCTTTTTCATTTTTGAAAGTTTGTAAATGTTGATATAAAGTCATTAGAACCATCTGTTTTAAGAGAAAGAGATCTAGGCAGATACTACAAAAGGTTAAAAACTCTTAATCTTGCAGAATTTTATGAATCTTATCAAATGTTTTGTAAGAAAACAAATCCAATAGGAATGGCAAAAACATTGCCCTCCATTTCTGTGGCAGATAATTTATATTGTCTTACTTAACAGTCCCATGCCAGTAGAGGGCGGGTGTCAGGGACATGTTCATCCCTGACACCCCTCCTTCCACTGGCATGTGACTTTAAGAATTCCCCTCTACTTTTTCAATTGTGCTTTGTCCTGTTGTTTTCAATAAGATGAATGCTTTCATCAGGAAAGCATTTTCTGGCAAAATATTTGCTTGGGTAGCATCCAAGTTTTATTATTAACCAATAGTCTTAAAAATATTTAAAACTCATAGTTCAGAAAGTGCTGTAGTATTGCTGCCCTTCTTCACATAGACCTTTTTAAAAAAATAATCATAGTGTAGTGTAGTTTCATTTTACATTTGAGTAAAACAGTCTTCAAGAAAGTTTGCTAGGAAAGAAGACCTTTTTGCTTTATTTTTACTATTTATAAATTGAAGACAAATCAGCATTTGGGGTTAGTTTTACATGACCAGTTATCAAATGGTCATAGTACGAAGTGTGCAGTTGTTTGTTATTAGAAAATTATGTTTGATTTTTAAACTATTAAGTACTAATAGTTGAGATGAGGACTGAAGAAAAATGCCAATGTGAAGTTTGTGTGTAGCTAGCCTTAAAAAAGCTCCATTTTTTTTAGGTGATTTTTTTTCTGTTCTCTGGAGAAACAATGGAGATGGGACATCTCAGTTTTAGATCTGAACAAAAATTAATTTTTATTTCAGCATTTAATATACACGTTATTACTATGGATTCTTGTCTTGTGTTTTTTCTTTCCTTTATTCAAGTAATAGAGAATAGTTTTCTTTCAGATTATTTGATCTTAAATATGTCATTTCTGTATTGGCAAAATGCTATTAAAGTGTAATTCTTGAATTTAGGTTTAATTGATGATGACTTTTTAAAACAAAACAAAAAAGGAACACTGGACATTTCTACATTGTACTGCGCGTGCACACATACAGAAGGTGGTGCCATTATAAAAACACCGGCACTTTTTAAAACTTTGCAAAGTGACTTATTTTCATTTTCAGGATTGAATATTTTAAGCTCTTTACTTACTGTGAAAAGTTTTTTACATTGTAAAATTAAAAGATTATGTTTAAAACATTCTTTTAGAATGTTAATTATTCAGTCATCAAGAGAAAACAATACTAAAATGTCTTACCACTAAAGTATTATTAAAAGCCTCATTTGTGGAGATGCTCTAACTTTGTTGCTTTAACTGTCTGAATTTACGTATTTAATTTGCCCCCTCAATCAGATGTTTTCTTTTTGGCCTATTACTACCCTGTGGCATTTTTTAAAAAATAGTTGTCATTAGTAAGGGCTGCTTCTAAATAATCCCTGACAATGTCTTTGGCATTAATATAACATAAAGATAAGACAGTATATATGTTTTCATTCCTGTCTATTTTGTACGAGTGCCTCATTTTGTAGTCATGAAAGTAACATAATACCTTAAATGAAAATGTAATGACTAAGGCCTAGGAATAACTCTTGTAGAAACTAAATAGAACACTTCATTATTTGGGATGTCAGTTTTCTATTAAACACCTTAGATACCCAGACCTGTTTTATGTGTATATATTCTAAAGTGCTCCCTTTTTTATGTGGTTGTTTATTGCCTTTTAAGTTGAGATAACAAAATTGAATAAAGTGAATGTTAGTTGTAGCCTAGTTTTTTGGTTTGTTTTTGCTTGTTGCAAGATTGCTTTAAAATTACAGAAATGTGGCTCGGCGCCTGTGGCTCAACAGGCTAAGGCGCCAGCCATGTACACTTGAGCTCGCGGGTTCGAATCCAGCCCGGACCCGCCAAACAACAATGGTGGCTGCAACCAAAAAAAAAAAATGGCCGGGCGTTGTGGCGGGCGCCTGTAGTCCCAGCTACTTGGGAGGCAGAGGCAGGAGACTCGCTTGAGCCCAGAAATTGGAGGTTGCTGTGAGCTGTGACAGCACTCTACCCAGGGTGATAGCTTGAGGCTCTGTCTCAAGAAAAAAAAAAAAGAAAATGGAAGTGCTATGGGCACCCATAGCTCAGTGATTAGGGCACCCGCCATATGCTCTGGGGCTGGTGGTTTCGAACCCAGCCTAGGCCTGCTAAAAAATAGACGGTTATTGTGGTGGGAGCCTATAGTCCTGGCTACTAGGGAGGCTGAGGCAAGAGAATCACTTGAGCCCAAGAGTTTGAGGTTGCCGTGACTAATGACACCACAGCACTCTACCAAAGATGACAAAGTGAGACTCTGTTTCAATAAAAAGTAAGCAAAAAAAGAAAATGGGAGTGCTGATTTTATTTCTTTTGGATATATGATACATTGGGAGGTTCTACCCAGCAGTGGGACCACAGGATCATGCACTGTTGTTTTGTTTTAATTATTTGAGGAACCTCCATACTGCTTTCCTTAATTGCTGTACTAATTTACAGTCTCACCAACAGCGTGCAAGGGTTCTCTTTTCTCCATGCCCTTGCCACCCTACTTATCTTTGGCCTTTTTGGTTATTGCCATTCTAACAGGTATGAGGTAATAGCTCAATCTGGTCTTAATTTGCATGTCCTTTTTGATTAGTGAGATTGAGCACTTTTTATAAACCTGTTGTTGATTTTTATGTCTTCTTTTGGGAAATGTGCATTTAAGTCTTTTACCCATTTTTTAATTGTGGTGTTCGTTTTCTTCCTATTGAGTACCTTATATATTTTGGATATTAACCCCTTACAGAAGTTGTTTTGCAAGTACTTTTTCCCATTCCATAGGCTGTTTCTTCATTCTGTGAATTGTTTCCTTTGCTGTGTAGAAAGATAATATGCAAAAAATCATTGCCCTGAACAATGTCATGAAGTTTTTCTCCTGTATTTTCTTCTAAGTGTTTTATAGTTTCAGGTCTTATGTTTAAGTCTTTAAATTACTATTCATTGATTAGTTGCTGTGTAAGATAAGGTCTAATATCATTCTGCATACAGATAGTCATCTCAACACCATTTATTGAAGAGGCTGCCCTTTCCCTGCTGTATGTTCTCAGCACTTTCATCAAAAATCAGTTGTAGGCTTGGTGCCTGTAGCACAGTGGTTATGGCCCCAGCCCATACACCAAGGGTGGGGGGTTCGATCCAGGCCCAGGTCAGCTAAACAATGACAACTGCAACAAAAAATAGCTGTGCATTGTGGTGGGCACCTATAGTCCCAGCTACTTGGGAGGCTGAGGCAAGAGAATCGCTTAAGCCCAAGAGATTGAGGTTGCTGTAAGCTGTGATGTCACGACACTCTACTGAGGGTGACATAGTGAGATTCCATCTCAAAAAAATATAAAATCAGTTATAAATGTGTGGAATTATTTCTGGGCTCTCTATTCTGTTCCATTGGTCAATGTGTCTGGTTTTATACCAGTACTATGCTATTTTGATTACTATAACTTTGTCCTATTTTAACATATTTTGAAGTCAGGTTTTGAAGTGTGGTGCCTTCAGCTTTTGTTGTTGTTCAAAATGGCTTTGGCTGTTCTGTGTCTTTCGTGGGTTTTATTGTTAGGGAGGGGGTTTTGAGACAGAATCTTGTTGTTACCCCAGGTAGAGTGTGGTGGTGTCATCATAACTCACTGCAACCTCAAATGGATGTTTTTTTGTTTTTTTTAATAATTTTATTAAATCATAATTGTGTACATTGGTGCAATCATAGGGCAGAATGTGCTTCATATACAATCAGAAACATTTTGATCGTACTGTGAGAGATAGCCCTCATAGCATTTTCTTAATCACT
>CAUYRH010136370.1:0-20688 GCA_963574655.1 Perodicticus potto | reverse complement strand
CTGAGGAAAATGAGTTTTTCTGCCACAGGGGATAAAGAAGAAGACTAAGAACAATATATTTTTTAATTAAGTCCATATTTGGTGCTGTTCTCAGATGTATTGAATCTATTTGTAATAAATGAAAGTGGATTTGTATTTCTTAAAAATTGATTTCTCTCCAAAGGTTCACTCTCTCTCTCTTTTTTTTTTTTTTTCCTTGCAGGACTTTTAAGCCCCTCCGTTGACTTTTTAAAAATTTTTTTTTTTTTTTTTTTTGCAGTTTTTGGCCGGGGTTGGGTTTGAACCCGCCATCTCTGGTATATCGGGCTGGCGCCCTACTCCTTGAGCCACAGGTGCCCTCCATTGACTTTTAAGCACCTCCTAGGAATGTTTTTCACTCAAAACCCACTGGGCAGCTTATCCAGGCCCAGCAGTGAGAACTGCAGCTGTGGGCTCCTAAAGCCTTTGAAAAGTCTACAGGAAGCAGAGTTAGCTGAGGGGAAACTGAGGCTGAGAGGGCAAGTCCTGAACACGCTCACTACTGCTATTCTAAGAATACAATAGCACACAGGACATAAAGTCTGCAATACAGCAGTTGTCCTGGCTCTGACCCCCTGTCACCGTACTCACCCGTTCCCATTCTGGCCTAACCAGGCAGGAGAAGGAAAAAAGTGATTTAAAGAAAGTTAAGTGAGCTTGGCACTAGCCTCTAAGAGGGAAGCAGCAGGAATTACTGGGGGCAATGTTACCTTCCAGCACAACTATCCGAATTCCTCTTCCTTTAGCAAAAGGTGCTGGGAAAGAATTTGATTAAGCATTGTTTTGGTTAAGGCGCTTTTGATTTCAGATAACAAAAATCCGCTTCCTAAACAAAACAGGAAAATGAATTATGTGGATATAAGAGTATCTCATAGAACCCAAGATCTATCTCCTGAGAGAAGCTATCTCTCAGGAGATTAAACTAGAGGCGAAAAAAACCCCAGGAACCAAATCAGCCATTTATTTTTCTTTCACTCTAGGATCACAAAGACTCTCATCTCTGCTTCCCGCTGCATCTCTGAGATTTCATTCATCATCTACAGCCTGGCACAGTCCCAATGAGCAGGTAGAGTGAGGCAGGGCGGGTTCTCAGACAAAGGGGTTACTGAAGGCTAGGCATCAGTCCCCCGAATATCCAGACCATATCACTACCCTACGTGGACCTACAACCACCTGTTCATTCTGCCACTTTTGCAGTTCTGTTGCCCTAACTCCAATAATCTCAAAATGTTAAAAATGACTAGCATCTGGCCCTTTATTAGTTGCTTTTCTTATCTGTGAAAGTAGAATTTGTTATTAGAACTTTTTAATGAATACTACAATCATTTTTTCTTCTTCCAAACTCCCAGCTCATACTCCCTCTCAGAACTGGGAACTGAGTCAGTGGCCCTGGGGCCATTTTAGTTAAGACTAAGACATAATAATAAAATAATAATAATGGATAGAGGAAGATAAAGAAGAGGAAATGGACGCGGAAGAAGAGCCAGCATTTAATGAACATATACAACCATCAGGGCTTGTAGTAAGCATCTTAGGGACTCGGTGGCCAATCCCTTCCTCGAGCAATTTGGAGACACTGGTAGCTGTAATTGCATTATCCACCCACATTCAGGATTACTGCTCTCCTCCAGAAGTCTCTGCAAGTGCTTGGTTTGATTGAACAAAATATTACTGATTATTTTCATTTACACAAATAGCTTTCATTTATACCTAATCACTGTGTAGCCCAAAGATGATTATGTGTTGATTAACTTCGCTTTAAGATTAATTTCAACATTAAACTCTGCTCATTATTTCAAGCTTCTTAGTTTGTTATGTATACAGAATTGATTGTCTCCTCCAACTTAAAAATAATTAGGGGAAACATATCTTGGGATGCTAGGCTACAGTATAAATGGAACACGAGTCTTTTCGTAAGCAGTAGAAAATAACTGAAAACAGGGCTGGACAATTAAATTTGTGAACTCGTCCTAGAAACAGTGCTGACTGCCTCATGGCTGACCATCACTGTGGTCACCTCTGAAGTGCTCCCCTTGGGAAACGCTGCACCAAGGCCAGCGGCTCTGCCCTTCAAAGCAATTTGGGAACTCTTTTTCTGGAATGGCCATCAGAGCTGTTGGTCGGAGTCTGACAATTAAGTTCATGAACTCATCTTAGGAAGAAGTGCTTTGAAGGGTGGACCAGGTGTGGCCCTGGCGCACAGCTTCCCACAGGGAGCGCTTCGAAGGTGACTGTAGTGCCATTCAGCAATGAGGTAGGTAGCACTTTTTCTAGGATGAGTTAGTGAACTTAATTGTCTAGTATATCCTTCATATTTCTAACAATTGATCTTATAATATCTAAATAGTTTTTTGAAGTAAAAAGAATTTCAGAGTCGTGAAGGTATATGATACGGTCTAATTGCATTTTTAAAGTGCTAAATAGAGAGGTGGGCAGCACAATACCACGGAAGCAATAATGTCCAATGCCATGGCCTGCCTGCTTCCAACAATTACTAGCTATGATACCTTAGGGATGTGGGGGTGTAGGGTTCTGCAGGGGAAAGGTAACGTTTGTTGAATGCATACTATTATAAGTACTAATCCTGCCAGACACTTCAGTAATGGCAGTGGTGGTACCCACAACAGTAATACAGAAACCAGATAGCTAGCGTTTATTGAAGTCTTTCTCTACGTCATGTAATATCATATTTAATCCTCAAAATAACCCTGTGGGATTGGAGCTCTTATCCTCATTTTACAGAAGAGGAAACGAAAACTCAGAGATGCTAAATAACTTGACAAAGGTCGTGTTGATAAATCATAAATAGTCTGGACTTGAATCCAGTTCTGTTGTGCAGTGAATCTCAAGGTCTTTCTAGTTCTAGGTTATCTCCAAGGTTAGATGATCCCTAACCTCCCCCAGTTTGTAAAGTTGGATTAAAATATTTTATTTTAAACATAAGGTATTTATGTGGCTCAACAGGAGCTGAAATAGCATATGTTGTAAAATGCAAGCCAATGTATATTTGTTAAGACTTAGAAAATATACCTGTTTTCCTTGAAGAAATGAGGTCAGCTCTCCTGCCTTCCCGCCTCTTCTTTTCCCCCTTTCTCCCCTTCCTTTTGTCCCCCTCTTTTGCTCTCTTCTTCTTTCCACCCTGCAACAACTCCGCCCCCACCCCCACCACTGCCTAGTGAGGAAAGATTTATCCAGAGAGCCCCAAAGAGTGTGCAATTTAATTAATCATCCATGAGTCACTGGAAAATGGCTTTGTTACTCTGAAAACAGGAGACCTGGAAGTTTCTCACCTACACACCCAGCAAGGGCTCACGGCATAGTTACTAAATGATGAATAATACCATTGCTCCAAGTAGGGTATTTACTGGATAAACATGAGCAATTTCTTTCTATAGCATCACCTTCATGCTGAGTCTTGGGCACCAACCTGGATTCTCCTACAGAGAAAATGGACATCTGCCCTTGATCAGTTGTAATGGATAAGTTACAGCACCTGTGATCAGAGGTTCTAGCTCTGAGTCCCAATTGTCATACTTTCATGCTGTGTGACCTTGAGAAAGTTGCTTACCCTCTCTGAGCCTAATTTTTCTCATTTATAAAAAAGGGACAGTGGAAACAACATGGGTTGAAAGTGTGAGTATTAAATGAAGTAATAGGTGCCTTGTAAACAATGTGCATATAGTTAATTGCGAATATTAGTTATGATTATAATTATGTATTGTTCTAGTAATGGGGAGGGGACAAGTGTGAATGGCTGTGGCCTGTGCCCCTGGAAACTCTATGTGGACAGGATTTACAGAGGGTTCATCTGATTTCTTCTAGGAGGTTCATTCACTCACAGTCCTTTATCATTTTCAAAATGAAAATGATAAACAAGCACAGATGTCACTTAATGAAAACTCGCAGAGCACACACCTGCACCCACGGCAGAAGCAGGGATGGCAGTGAGCAGAGAGGTGAACTCCAGAGGACTGAGCTTTGTTGGGTGGGGGCCATTTCACTGTGGGAAACAGCTCAGGGAAGTAACTGAAGAGGAGAGCGGCAAGTGTCCATTATACCCACTTGGCAATCCCACAGCCCTGGCCCGTGGGATCCCAGCACTGCCAAAGCTGCTGCCTTTACACAGTGTCCTTCACGCTTCCTCTACTCCCAGCCACCAGACTCTCATCTTGACATGGCCTTGAGCATGCAGGAGGGCTGACAAGAGAAAGAGGCCTGGAAGATCCCTGGGACCCTGCTGCCCCTGCACACCAGGGCAGACTCAGATCTTCCACCTCTTTAGCTCTGGCCACACTTAGACTGAGAAGGGAGCGTGAGTCCTGGGCATGCACTGAGCTTGGCACTGGAAGACAGGAACCACATTCAGGTTCTGCCACAAAGGTGAAGGATAACTTGGGCAAGTCACTTACTCTCGAAGCCTCAGCTTCCTCCACAGTAAAATGGAGATATTACTATTTGCCGATATGAACATCAAATTCAAAAACAAAAACAATACAGGCGGCGCCTGTGGCTCAGTGAGTAGGGCACTGGCCCCATATACTGTGGCGGGTTCAAATTGCAACAAAAAATAGCCGGACACTGTGGCAGGCACCTGTAGTCCCAGCTACTCGGGAGGCTGAGGCAAGACAACAAAAACATCACGGAAGGCTTGACACCTGTAGTTCAAGCAGCTAAGGCGCCAGCCACACACATTAGAGCTGGCAGGTTCGAATCTAGCCTGGGCCTGCCAAACAACAATGACAACTACAACAAAAAAATAGCAAGGCATTGTGGCAGGCGACTGCAGTCCTAGCTACTTGGGAGGCTGAGGCAAGAGAATTGCTTAAGTCCAAGAGTTTGAAGTTGCTGTGAGCTGTGACGCCATGGTACTCTACCCAGGGTGACAGCTTGAGGCTCTGTCTCCAAAAAAAAAAACCAAAACATCATGGGAACAAAAATGGTGTTTAAAAATTTGCTTTTAGGAGAATAATGAAACAATTAAAAGAAATTAGCTACATGTACATTTAGCAATGTGGTTGGATTTTTAAAACATGACCCTAAATAGAGAATGCAAGAAATATAATGGAGGCTCGGCACCTGTGGCTCAACTGGCTAAGGCGCCAGCCACTTACACCTGAGCTGGAGGGTTCGAATCCAGCCTGCGTCCGCCAAACAACAATGGTGGCTGCAACCAAAAAATGGCCGGGCGTTGTGGCGGGTGCCTGTAGTCCCAGCTACTTGGGAGGTAGAGGCAGGAGACTCGCTTGAGCCCAGGAATTGGGGGTTGCTTTGAGCTGTGATGACAGGGTGACAGCTTGAGGCTCTGTCTCGGAAAAAAAAAAAAAGAAAAAAGAAATATAATGGACTCTATAACAGAACACTATTCACATAAGTTAAAAATAGACGCTCACAACAAAATCATACGTGCTTTTCAAAAATGTAACATAAAACAAATCAGAATAGTGATGGAAAAAATATTATTATTAAGCATCGACTTTGTGTATGTTTGATGTAATCATCAAATATTGATGATGCATCCATGCCTTGCTTAGTGGTGGGGACATATTCTGAGAAATGTGTGGTTAGGTGATGATATCTCAGTGAGAACCAGCAAGAGAGAATTGACAACACTTTCTTCAGCAACGTAGTCACTCCTTTATTAATGTATTCAATAAACATTTGTTGAACATCTACAACAGCACAAACTGTGCCAAGCACCAGACTTATAGAGCTTTCAAAAAAAAAAAAAAAGTCTTGCCCTTACATGTCCTTGTTTACAGAGAAGGAAACAAATGGTCACAATATGGTAGGATGATGTCTGATAGAGGTGAGGACAAAGGAACCCCAGGGAGAGGTCCTGCACCCCACCTGGGGCTCGGGAGGAGCCTGGGTCAGCGGAAGGCTGGAAGAGGATGCTTGAGCTGTGCTAAAAATGCAATGATTGGGGGTTAATCTGGTGAGGAAGGTGGGGGTGGAGAATTTAGATACAGGAAACAGTAGGTGCAGTGGCATTGAGACTAAAGCTGCAAGTCACTCAGCACAGGGTAACACAGAATGTCCCTCGGCAGGGACCTGGGAAGGCCAAGGCCAGAGGTGTAGGCCAGAGCCCACTCCAAAGACCTTCAAGACCAAGATGAGGGGATCAGATTTCCCTAAACACAGGGGAGCCAATGTGATTGTACGCAGAACATCACACTCAGGTATGTACCTTAAATAGCCATGCTGGGCACAGTGTAGAGAAAGGGTTAATGGAGATGAGAGTGGGTAGACCATTCAGGAGGTTGCAGGAGCCCCAGGAGCCTGAACTAAGGCAGTGGGGCTGGAGAGAAGAAACCAAGGCCAGAGATAGTGAGAGGTAGAGTCCAGGATTATGTCAGGTCATATCAGACCAGATGTGGGGTAGAGAAGGGCTAAGAGGGGGTCAGGGATAATGTCCAAGTTCAATCAGTATAGCTGACCATGCCATTCTCCAGAAAATTAAATCCAAGACGAGGGACAGCCTTGGGTAAAACAATGAATCCGTTTTGAAGAGACTGGGTTTGGGGTGCAGATAGTGGTTGTACACACACATACACAACTCGGGAGAGGGTCTTGAGTTGGAAAGATCTGTACTCGGCAGCACTGGGACGTGAAGCCACAGGAAAGGAGGGTATGTCAGGGAGAAGTCGGGGATGAAAAGAGAAGGCGGCTAAAACGGACCATCCATTGGAGGGATGGGTAGGGGAATGGGAACCTGTGGAAAGAAGGAAACAAAGACCAAAAGAAAAGAAATGAAGAATAATTGGGCCATGGAAATCAAGGGGAAGGGTAGTTTCAAGGAGGAGAAAACAGAGACCAATAGGTAATACAAATAACATGGAGACTGTAGTGGGTGTAGCAACCAAGGAGTGGGTCCAGGCTGCAGCGGACGGAGGAACAGGGAGCAGAGGCAGCCGGGGCAGGAAGCTCTGCTGTGAAGGGAAGGGAGAACAGAACCACAACTAGAAGGACCAAGGAAGGCGTTTTTGAAGGATAAGAACCATTTGGGTAGCTACAGAGGAAAGGATTCAGGAGAGCGGAAGAAATTGAAGACACAGAAGAGAAGGGGGAATGGATGGAAGAGGATCCTGGCAAAGCAGAGGGATAAGGGCAGAGTGCAGGACACACAGCTGAAGGGAGACACACGGACTACAGAGAGGCCACCTCTCCCCCCCACCCCCCCGGACGGAAGGAACTTTCCAGCTTTCCTGAAAGAATACTCCATACACAGCCATCCGCTCCTGTAAAATGAGAATGGCGTCTGTTAATGAGATTACTGTAAAGCTTGTTCTACTTCATCCTTTCCTCATTTCCTCTCTCCCCACCTCCCTTCAGTAATGACGAGAACACCAAAGTGCCTGAGAAGCAGGAGGGAGGGCCAGGGCCAGGGGAGGTGGGGATGGGAAAAAACATGGCAGAACCCAACTCAATGCTTCTGCCAAACAAGAAATCAGGCTCACTATGTCCTGGGGAAACTGTCCTGGCTTTGCCATGACTGAAACCTCTTCTAACTTTCCCCTGGTTCCCAACTCTGGCTCCTTCCTTTGGCATGTAGAAATTCTTCTCCCATTTCTGACGCCTGACTTTCAGCTCCTTCTTGAGACTTTTGCCTTGTGTTCAATTCTTTGACTGCTAGTTTTTTACTACCTTGGCTAAAAGTCATGTGCTTATGCCCTTCCTCACTCAAAAAGAGATGTATAGTGGTTATCAAAGATGTATTGACTATAACAAAATGTGTTTAATGGGATCATGGATGGGAAGGAAAAGTGAAGTTAGAAGAAATATGATAAATCCAAGAATAAATGCCCATAATGAACTTTGTAAGTTTCTATACACTTCATTTTAAATGGTCATGGATTGAGTTCTGAGCTTCCTGACAGGCAGCGTAAAGAGAGAAACATTATGGGGTATACAATTCATGTATACCTGATGGGGTATACAATTCACTGCACTTTTAAATAAAAGCAAAGTTCTTGCAAAAAAAAGGAAATAGGAATCCAAAGTAAGAGAGAAGCAAAGGGAACCTCCAGGACGAAAATAAAGAAAAATCCCAGGTGTTAGCCAGGCAGCAGGCCTGGAGAGTACCAGAACATTCCAGGACCTTTCTTGAAATAGCTCTCTCCATTGGAGGGCACTGATGGAACACTTGATATGTTTGAAAGTACTGAAAGGTTTAGATGACCGGGGAAAAGTTCAAGTAGAAATTAGTGATAAGTGTGTAGAAAGACAGTAATTATCCTCAGTATAAAATAATAAAAGCACAAGAAAGAAAAATTAATACCTCTGTGATGAGTGGCATTTATGTGGTCACAACAAGGTAATCATCAAATATTGATGATGTAGCCATGCATTGCTTAATGGTGGGGATATATTCTGGGAAATGTGTCATTAGGTGATTTTATCATTGTGAAAACATCAAAGAGTGTACTTACACAAACGTGACATATAGCCTACTGCACACCTGGGCTATATGGTATGGCCTGTTGCTCCTAGAATACAAACCTGTACAGCATGTTACTATATTGAATACCGCAGGCAGTTTCAACTCAATGATAAGTATTTGTATATCTAAATATAGAAAAAGTATAGTAAAGATATGGCATAAAATGTAAGAAAAGGATACTCCTGTATATGGCACTTACCATGAATGGACGTTGCACAGCCGAGTCTGTGAGTGAGTAGCAAGTGAATGTGAAGGCCTATGACATCACTGTACCCTACTGTAGACTTTATAAACACTACATTGAAGCTGCAGGAAATTCATTAAAAATTTTTTCTTCAATAGTAAATCTACCTTAGCTTGATATAACTTTTTTCTTTATAAACTGTAAGAATTTTCTTAAATTTTGACTCTTTTGTAATGACATATAGCTTAAAACACAAAAATATTGTACAGCTGTACAAAAATTAAGTTTCTTTATATGCTATTCTATACACTTATTATTTAGAGATATGAAAGTTAAACCTAAAAAAAGGCTTACAAAGGTGGGGTGGAGGATCATTCACATGGCTGGCAAGTAACTGCTGGCTGTTGGCAGGAGGCTCAGTTCCAAACCACAAGGACCTCTCCATAGTGCTGCTTGAGCATCCTCACAATATGGCGGCAGATTTCCTCCAGAGCGGGCAGTGTAAGAAAGAAAATGATGGAAGCTGCCATATTTTTTATGATCTAGCTTCAGAAGTCATACTCCATTGCTTCTGGGATATCTTACTTGCTACATGGGTCAGCCCTATTCAACATGGGAGATGACTACACAAAAGTGGCAAGGATCCCTGGGGGCATCTTGGAAGCTGCCACATAAGTACATAAACAGACTAGAGGGATAACTGGTTGGTCTTGTTCACTAGATCTAGCCAGCCAGGGGCCAAAATCATGTGTTCAGGGACCCAACTCTCTGAAGGTCTGACTATTGGTGGCTAAGACTTAGGGAAACTAGAAAAGTGGTGGGCACACATGTCTTTTACCTCCATTAATGCTATTTTTTTTGCAATGAAGCATTTGGTAAATGTTGAGCTGTGGGGAGCTCAGTGTTATGCTATCTGACAAGAACATGGAGTTCAGCTCCTCTCTGTTGCCAATTAAGGGCAGAACCATATTCTTTAATAGGCTGAGCTGGAGACGGGCTGTCAGCCTCCTGTGAAAGTTCAGGAGCCTAGCTAGGGCACATGCTTAACAGGCGGGAGAGCTTCCTGCGTGTAACACCTGTCCTAGATGTATACAGCTTTGCCATTTACTACATTCCAACTTTAAATCCACCTCCCTTCTCCTTGCCCCAGAGCAGGAAAATGTTTCATTCCTTTTTTTAACTGTCAGCACTTCAAATTCCAGCTCAAAAGTTCCCTCTCCGTCCAGCCCCCCTCACTCCCTCCATATCTGCTCTTCTGCCCCCTCCAGACCAGTGTTCAAGCCCCTTGGCCCTTCCTATCCAATCTTACTGACCCATAGTTAGCCACAGTGGGAATTAACCAAGACTAACCTTTAGACAAAGGGTGGGCACAAAGGGGGATAACAAATCCACAAATATAGAAATGTTGACCCCAACACCCTCTGTTGTGTCATTTGGACATAAAAAACAACTCACCCCCAGGGTCAGTTCTGTTCAGAAGCCCTTTCACCTTTATAAAGTGAGCCTTCAGGAAGGATGATTCCAGGGGCAGAGAGATACTCAGAAATGAGATCTAAACTGTTGTGTGTTTTTTAGGGTTCCCCTCCCCTCACCTGAAAATGCCTCAATATTTTCACCAGGTTTTCATGACCCAAAGAGCTTAAGAATCCTCGTCAGTAGACACAAATCACAGCTTGCAGACCAGAAGTGGCCCTTTGAGGTTATTAGTTTGGACGGTGTTGTGTTTGGGGAGGTTTTGACAACATCTAAAAGTCAGATGGTTTTACACAAAAATCTAGATTTTTGGCTTTAAAATTTTATTTTGTAAAATGAGACAACCTAAAGTCCACATTCCTCAGTGGCCACAGCTGGCTAGCTCAGGGTAGCAGTTGCCCTTCGGATGGGGCATGGGCTCTCCACAACTCCCACCAGACCAATTTCTTTTTAATGATTTTGCCTGCCCCGTCCTGGTTTAGGGCCTTGGTTTAAGATTTTTAAAAATGTGAATGTTTCTCTCCCGGCAGTTGATTTCTATTGGCTTCAAGCCATTGCTTTCCATTTTTATTAACTCTCTCTACCTAACCCCACGCTTTCAACAGCAGCACCCCTCAATGTATGTGCTCGTCAGTGGGGGGCTCTTCTTTCCCCTGCTGATGGCACCTTAGCTGTGCAGGGGCCCACCTGAACAGGGCACTCCTGCCTGACTCCACGCTCACCTCCAGATTGCTGGATGCAGGGAGGAACCCAGCCAGGTGCCTGCCCTCCCTTCTCTTCCTCCTGGCACCGTGAGGGCCAGGCGGCCTCAGTTTTTTCAGGCTGCTCACCTGTAGCCCCATATTGCTCTAGAGGTGAGAGCTGTCATCAGAGATCAAGGTGACACTTTCTCCTATACCAGTCTACACGTGTCTGTTTTCTTTCTTTAGCCTATGGATTCTAGAATCACAACTGCTCTTCACTTAACCAGCTGCGTGACCTTAGACAAGTCGCTTCCATTCTCTTCCACCTCAGTTTCCTGGGCCGCAGAAAGAGGACACGAGTACTAGTGTCACCTCACAGAGATGTCGTAAAAATAACATGAGATGATCCAGTTTTAAATGCTTGGCTTAATATCCAGAACATCATAAGAATTCAATGATTCTAATCTGTTTTAATTTATGATAGCAGTGATTTAAAAAGCAAATCAAACCTAGGAAATAAAAACCAAACTAGAGAAATAGTGGTTTTGTCTGGCTGGAACCTAGTCCCTCCTCTGGACGACTGCTGAAGGAACTCCAGGAAACTCTCAGCGATCCACCCCAGGGCTCCTCCAGACCCAGTTTAAAGCCATCTCCTGGCCACTCAAGGGGCCCCACACCCTCGTAGAGCACTTTAGAGGCAGGACAGTAGTCAGCACTATTCCTTAAATAATATAGAAGCACAATTAAGTTTTACTTTAAAAATGAATGATCCTTTTCCTACTCTCATCAAGCCCAATCCATTAAACTAGAATTTATCTTTTTGCCTTTTCTTCAGCACTTCCTTGTATTTGGTGTCTGGCAGTTGTCACACTCCAATCTTTCTTAGGTATGTGTATATACCAGACGTGTTTTATCCCCTTCTGGGTTACAGACTAACCAACCAAGAAATTTGAAATTTTTTTTCCAGTGACCGCCAAACTCTATTGGTATAAGGGCGCACTGCTCTTACTGCCTCAGTGTCTCAGAACTTTGGTGTCGTTGGTCTCAGACAGCACTTTGCTGTCCACTATCCTGTGGGGTAGTGGGATGGTTTGCAAGGAGTTGTTGCTGTCCAGGGCATCACCAAGGTTGACGTCCTCCCCATCTTCCAGCAGGCAGCGGTGGGTGGCGACCTCAGCCTCTAGCTTGACCTTGATGTTCAGCAGTGCCTCATACTCCTGGGCCTGGCACTGCCCCTCTGCCCAGGTCTGTGCCAGCTCTGACTCCACATGCAGCAGGACCCCATTGAGTCGCTCCATCTGCATGCCGTAGCAGGCCTCCACCTCCCTCAGGCTGTCCTCCAACCTGGACTTCTGATTTCTCATGGAGTCCAGTTCCATTGCGCGTCAGCTCTGTGAGCATTGTCTTAGCAGCTCCAACCTCAGCAAACTGTGAGGTGACCACTGAGGTGCTCTCCTCAGTCTGCTGGCACCAGGTCTTGTCCAGCTCTTCATGGTTCTTCCGAGCCAGCTGTCATACTGGGCCCACGTGTCTGCCATGATCTTGCTCAGGTCCCGGGATTTGGGAGCATCTACCTCCACAGTCAACCCGGAGCTGGCAATCTGGGCTCGTAGGACTTTTACTTCCTCCTCATGGTTCTTCTTCATGAAGAGCAGCTCCTCCTTCAGAGCCTCCGTCTCTGACTCCAGCTGCAGTCGAGTGACATTGGTGTCATCAATGACCTTGCGGAGCCCATGGATGTTGCTCTCCACAGACTGGCGCATGGCCAGCTCTGTCTCCTTCTTGACTCTAAAGTCATCAGCGGCAAGACAGGCATTGTCAATCTGCATGACAATGAGGGCACTGTCCACAGAATTTGCAAAGATCTGAGCCCTCAGGTCCTTGACGCTCTTGAAGTACTGCGCCCAGTCTCTGACCTGGGGCCCCTTCTTCCCCAGGCGTTCCCGGATTTTGCTCTCCAGCCTCCGATTATCGGTCTCCAGGTTCCTCGCTCTGTCCAGGGAGGAGGCCAGGCGGTCGTTCAGTTCATGCATGGTCTCCTTCTCGGTCTGGATGCCCCCTATTCCTGCCAGACCCCTGGCCATCCCTGTGGCCAGGCCCCCGGACCCCCAGCCGCCCCGGAAGCTGGTGAAGCTGGACACGGAGATCCGGGAGCCCGAGCCCCTGGCACCTGCACAGACGCTGGCTGCACTGCTGGGGGCGGGACACTAGCTGGGCGCCTGGACTGAACCCGGGGACCGGTAATTGCGGGAGAAAGCAGTGGAACGAGTGGTGAAGGACATAATGTCTAAAGAGGAGAGGACAAGACTCGGGCGAGCTCTGAAATTAATTTTTGTAGCCACACTCCACTCCCATCCCTGCATTGTCTAGAAGGACATGATCTTACAGGGAGAGTCCTTTTTTTTTTTTTTTTTTTTGAGATAGAGTCTCATTATGTCGCCCTCGGTAGAGTGCCATGGCATCCACTCACAGCAACCTCAAACTCTTAGGCTTAAGCCATTCTTTTGCCTCAGCCTCCCAAGTAGCTGGGACTACAGGCACCCGCCATAATGACTAGCTATTTTGTTGTTGTTGTTATTGTTGCAGTTATCACTGTTACCCAGCTGGCCCAGGCTGGGTTCAAACCCACCTCAGTGTATGTGGCCGGCGCTGTAACCACTGTTACAGGCTACGGACACTGAGCATTTTTTTTTTTTATTGGAGAAAAGGGAGATAGGGAGATTCTTGTAAAACTGAGAGCACGGGCTTTGGAATCAGATAGGCATTTGAATCTTGGCTTCCTGACCTGTGTGGCTTTGGCCAGCCATTTTACCTCCAAGCCAGTGGTTCTCAACCTTCCTAATGCCACGGCCCTTTAATACAATTCCTGTGGGTCGCAACCCACAGGTTGAGAACTGCTGCTCTAAGCTTTGCTCTTTTGTTTTGGAAATTGGAGATGAAGCCCAGTTCATGTGCTATTGTGGGAGCCAAGGGCCCTACTGCACAGGGCTTGCCCTTGACTAAGGGCTCAAGGAAGGCAGTTGTCATCATTAGAGGCACTGTGTACTGTTGCCCAAACTTGTATAAAATTCAACCCCTTTTGAAGGAGAAAGTTTTTCATAGGAACCCTGAGAATTATGCAACAACAATGACTTAAGTTTTGTCTTTATAAATGGTATAAGAATTTTTGCAATTTTTGTAAAGCATATCACAAAATTGGAAAGTTGAAATTCTAGCAATTCTTAGAAAACGTACAGAACATAAGGCTGTATCCACAGACCCAAATCTGAGAAGTTTTTGTTTACTAAGTTGACTTAGGGCGGAGCCAAAATGGGGGAGCCACTTCCATTACTGGCAGTGTGTGGTTTCCTCCAGAGAACATTCTTAGAAGTGGTCTGCGGAGACCATGGCCTTTTGTTTTTGGGATAAAGTGGGCAGTGGGAAGGGGAAGAGAAGCCAAAAGGCCAGTGTTTGTCGCTGGCAACTCTAGCCTGGTGTGGCTCCAGCCCATGGGTGTACACAACCTCCTGCCTGAGCCCTGGAGCCAACGGGGCCTTGCCCAAGACTGAGAGGACCAGGACTGTGGCAAGCAGAGGCAGAAAAGTTCAGGGAAAATGATGTAACTCAGGAATTTTATACCTCTAGCTGATGGGAAAATCACCAAGGCAAGAGAGATTCATTCAAACCAAAGAGGAACCAGGGCAGCTCGATGTAAAGAGAACCCCTCCTCTCCTCCCTCCCTGGCCCAGACCCACAGGAGCAAAGTGAGCCCTGCAGGGGCTGAGGATCCCCTGGGGGGAGGCGTGTAGCACAGCTGCTCCCTAAGTGCCACTGCCCAACCCAGCATCCCCCAAACCCACTGGTCACCTCACCTCTGTCCTCAGAGAGGGCCTCTTCTGGTAGACACCCTGGACACACACTCAGAGGGAAAGTGTCTAGGGATTTTCCAACTTGGGTTTCAAAGAGATTTGAGTGCTCCCTCACCTTCAGCAACAGATGGTAGCTTTTCCCAGGTAGTCAGGCCAACCCCTCAGTACGAAATAGATCAACTGCTCCCCATTCCCCCTCCCAAAAACCTAAAGAAAAGCCTAAATGATCGGTTGCTGTGAGCTGTGATGCCCCAGCACTCTACCAAGGGCGATAAAGTGAGACTCTGTCTCTAAAAAAAAAAAAGACTAGAAAAGCCTAAATGATCTTGACAGCAACTAGCAGATTCATTTGGCAAGTGCAAACCAGGATCACTGACATTTAGAATTAGTCTGGTAGACAGCGGCAGCTGCCTAGGAGGAAGGGCCTCCTCTGAAGCTTTCTTTTCTCATTAGAGACCCTTGGTAGAGACCACAGAGCTTGGGATGTTATTTTTCATCCTTCAGAAGACTTTGGAAACAGTAAAATGACATTAAACTAAGCCTCGCAACCTCAAATGTTCCCAGTGGCAACTTTGCAAGAGCACGCGGTGCTGCAACCCTACAGCGAGTAGGTGTGAAATAGCTCCTGGGAGCTCCCCCATCGCCACAACTGTCAGCGATCCTTGTACCTGTGACTGCACTAAGGGTGACAGGAGAACGCCTGGGACCAGCCACCTCCAGGAAAGAGTTCTGGATTAGTGGATGAGGTAGCTCTGCTCTAAATCAATGTGGTATACTGTGGTTGGTACGGAAAGAAAGAGGAACTTGAGCCACAAAGCCCAAAGAACTGAGCAGGCCTCCTTTCTCTCTACCCCTCCTTCAACCTACCTCCTTCCTCCCCACTATACATCGGGAGGGTTCTCTGGGGAGTGAAGGGGCAATGTACGTCAAAGGTCTCACTAGATTTGACTTCTAGGGATTTATCCCAAGAAAATAATCTGTTTTACTTTGTTTTACACCTGCAAGTGTTCTCTTTGGAGTGTTATTTATATAATAAAAAGACCAGAAAGGACCCAACGATAAGGGACTGAGTAAATAATGACATTTTTTTGTACAGTAGAATACTATGCAGCCATCAAAAACTCCTGAAAAAAATTAATGATATAAGGAAAACTCTCATGCTATCTTGGTAGTCTTTAAAAAACATTTTCCCAAACATTATTTCAGTTTATTTCCAACAATGTAAAGACAGAACAAAACAGAAGAATATATAAGAACATGAATGGAAAGATGTATTATTGTGTGGGGTATGTGAATGATTTTCTTTTCTTCTTTGTACTTTTCAAATTGTCTATAATTGGCTCGGCGCCTGTGGCTCAACGAGCTAAGGCGCCAGCCACATACACCTGAGCTGGCGGGTTCGAATCCAGCCCAGGCCGCCAAACAACAATGACGGCTGCAACCAAAAAATGGCCGGGTGTTGGTGGCAGGCGCCTGTAGTACCAGCTACTTGGGAGGCAGTGGCTGGAGAATCGCTTGAGCCCAGGAATTAGAGATTGCTGTGAGCTGTGATGCCAAAGCACTCTATCCAGGGTGACAGCTTGAGGCTCTGCCTCAAAACACACAAACAAACAAACAAACAAATTGTCTATAATTAGCATTTATTACTTTTTAAATTGGGGTATAACAGCAATAAATTGTCTGTCTTTTTAAAAGACAGACACACACTTTTACCCAATACATATTTTGTAGAGAAAACTTCCATTACTTTGCCCCTTTGAGAAAAAGCCAAAGTTGAGAAAAGGCTGATAATAAGGCAGAGCCTTTCACAGTGAAAGAATAATTGGCAGGACCGGCAACATAAAGAAAACGCAGGCTCAGTGCCCGTAGCTCAGTGGGTAGGGCGCCAGCCACATACACAGAGGTTGGCGGATTCAAGCCCAGCCGTGGCCTGCTAGCAAACAATGACAACTACAACCAAAAAATAGGCAGGCGTTGTGGCAGGCACCTGTAGTCCCAGCTACTTGGGAGGCTGAGGCAAGCAAATAGCTTAAGCCCAAGGGTTTGAGGTTGTTGTGAGCTGTGACACCTGGGACTCTGCCAAGGGTGACATAGTGAAACTCTGTCTCAAAAAAAAAGAAAATGCAGAGTCCCTTTCTTAAAAATTAAAAATTTTAGGAATGCAACAGCAGAGCCTTTAACCAAGCTTAGGAGCTTCTAAGTTCAGGGTCCTGTGCAACTCACTGCATGGACCACATGCCCAGGTAGCTGGCCTTGGTTATTGGCCTGGAGCAGGACATCCCGGCCCAACAGGTGAGGGTTTGCAGATGGGTACACACCTGGAGGAACCGACAGGAAAGCCCACTGCCTCCTCATCTGCAGATTTTTATTCTTTTTTTTTTTTTTTTTTTGTAGAGACAGAGTCTCACTTTATCGCCCTCAGTAGAGTGCCGTGGCATCACACAGCTCACAGCAACCTCCAACTCCTGGGCTTAAGCGATTCTCTTGCCTCAGCCTCCCAAGTAGCAGGGACCACAGGTGCCCGCCACAACACCTGGCTATTTTTCTGTTTTTGCAGTTCAGCCGAGGCCAGGTTTGAACCTGCCACCTTCATTATATGAGGCTGGCGCCCTATTGGATGAGCCACAGGCGCCACCCAGATTTTTATTCTTTATGAGTCCAGCTTCTTAACAATCAACCTTGGGAACAAAGGTACCCTTTGTCATATACATGCAAATCAGAAGCCAGCCAAGATTACTTAAATCCTGGATCATAACCTCTTATTTTTTTTAAGGTGGCTGCTTATTTATTCTACTTAGAATACCAGACGGATGCCGAGCCATCTTCCACCCTGAAATTAATTATAGTCCCTAAGTGAAAACAGAATGCGGAATTCTTTTTAAAAGCAGTTTTTAATTATTTTCGCTCCAAAATCATCAGGCACCATGACTAGCAGAGTGTCATGGTCTTTCCCTGGCTCAAAACACCCTTCCCCCCTCCTCCCTTCTTTTTTGAGAGCAGAAAGGAAACTCATTAACAAATTCACTACAGAGCATTATTCATTTTGCTTGTGTTATTCAAAGGATTTTACTATCAAGAGTCACAGTAAATCACACGAACTGGAAGATCTACCTAACGAGGTCCACAGAGCAGCATCCCTGCTAGTAACCAAGCACCGGCCAGGTTGGAGGAGGCATGTGGATCCCCCTCCTTTGAGCAAACTCATTACCTAACCCTTGGATTAAATTATGTGCAAAGCAAATCTCTCCCTTTGCAACCAGTCACAGCAGCTGCCTGCCACAGAAATGCAAACAAATCAGCTTCAAACCCCAGTCAGCCACCTGCCTGAGCCTGAGCTGGTGAAAAATGAATGCAGAAATGTTTAAGCAGAAACACACATTACACTTCTTTCTCTAACTTCTCTGGGAGACTTTTTGCCTGAGGCCAAGTTGCGGGTGATGGGATGGGATGGGACAGAGCCCCAGTTCTCCTCCTCATCCCAGGGCCAGAAGTACCCCTCATTTCCTCTCTGCACCATGTAGAGGTTTCCTCCATCACCAGCCATTCCAACACCTTGGAACCTCTTCCTTCTAGACCGTCCCTTTCTTTTATCTTGTTGGAAAATGGAACAAAGGCCAGCAAGGTGGTTCAGGCCCGGAATCCTAACACTCTGGGAGCCTGAGGAGGGAAGATTGCTTTAGCTCACCAGTTTGTGACTGTTGTGCCCAGAGTGCCACGTCCCCACAGACCCCCAGGGAGCCGAATCCGATGCAAGAACAAAAGAGTTTTTATTATACAAACTCAAGCTTGAGCTCTCCATTGCCTGGCGCAGCAGGTCCCCAAAAGAGCCCCAAGGAAAGGGCTGGTCAGGTATTTATGAGGTTAGGGTATGAGAACAAAAGAGTGGCCTCTGATTTATTGTTCCCTGTTTCTATACCTTATTAGGACTCCTGAAAGCCAATTGGCTTTGGCCAGGGGAGTTGGTAATTTTTATGGCTTATCCTGAAACTGAGTTGGGCTATGATATTCAAAATTGCCGCCATCGGTGAAGATGGAGCCGCCCAGTCCTGTGCCTCATGGTCTCTCAGTGACCAGCCCTAGCTAGAGTGAGATCCCGTCTCTAAGTTTTACTAGCCATGCATTGTGGTGGGCGCCTGTGGCCCCAGCTACTCAGGAGGCTGAGGCAAGAGGATCGCTTGAGCCCAAGAGTTTTGTGGTTGCTGTGAGCTAAGACACCAGAGCACTCTACTGAGGGTGACAAAGTAAGACTCTGTCTAGGGAGGTGGGGAAGGACTACTGAACAAAATTTGAATATTGTGAAGGGCTCCTAGTTCCATTCCTCATCTAATGTTTGCATCCTCTGTACAGCTTCACCCAACATTCATCCAGCCTTTGCTTAAACACTTTTAGGAACAGGGAGCTCACTATCCCCAAAGGTAACATGAAACAGTTCTTCCTTTCGTTAAGTGGAACTCTTTCTCTTTGTGCAATTTACATCTATTGAACTTAGTTCTACATTTGGGGGCCAGATAATACAAGTACTGCCTCTTTTCATTATGATGACCTTTCTGATATTTGAAGATAGTGCTTTTATTTCCCATAGGTCTTTCGGTGGTAGGTATTACTTTCTCCATTTCCCAAGGACCCCGGCATGTAACTATCTCCCTTGGAGGCTAAGTTTTCTCATTTGCATAATGGAGATAATATCATCTACCTCTCAGGATTGTAGTTGAGATTTAAAAAGAATGCATGCAAACCTTTCACAGGAGCCTGACACATAGTACATGCCTAATAAACAGAAGCAGCTCTAATTACCACCTTTACCGAGGACAGAGAAAAACGATGCACCTGCAGCCTGACCCCAGAACCAACACAGGACTGTTACCTCTCCTACACACTATGAATAAAAGCTCTCTGAAAAGGAATTTGGAGGATTTATTCCAGGTTGGCAAAGCAGGAAAAGACAGCTTATCCTCCAAAATGAAGGTGCTTCTGGAGAACAAAGGGAGGGACTGTCTTTTATAGAGAAAGTTCCCAGATTCTCACTCTAATTGGCTTATGCAAATGAAGGACGCAAACTTGCTTAGTTCTGATTGGTTAAGGCAAGTTACCTCCTGTGGTTGGTTCAGGCCCCATACCCGGTAAAGGGCAACCAGGGAAGTCCGGAGTGGCTGCTTAGCTCTATTTTGAATTAAGGCCCAGTTTGCTCAGAAGCCACCTTGCAGGACTGGCTCTTGCAGCGTTCAACACACAACGCTAACGCAGCCTGAGGAGTATCTTCTTTTTCAGCAGCCGTAATGTAGCAGAAGGAACTGCGGCTAGGGCAGTGGAAATTGTTTTTTCTGTGGCTTTCAACCCAGCCTCTACTCTTTCTGGAGACTGAGACCTGCATCTCTTTGTTCTTTGCACTGCAGGAGATGGACCAGATGGCCTCTGTCTTCAGATGGGACCATTAGAATCCTTAACTGCAGTTAAATGACAATAGCTTAGCACCTAGGGCCCTCGCTTTAAAAGTTCTGTGTTTCTGCTTACGGAAAGGAAATTGGGTACTTGGGGATTTTTTTCCTACTCTGCCAGCAGAGCAATCAGATTCTGTTTCCTTCTGTCAACCACGTGTGCTGTTTTTCTGATGCAGCTTCCGAGCTTTTGTTCTTTTTTTTTTTTTTTTTTTGAGACAGAGCCTCAAGCTGTCACCCTGGAGAGAGTGCAGTAACATCACAGCTCACAGCAACCTCCAACTCCTGGGCTCAAGCGACTCTCTTGCCTCCGCCTCCCAAGTAGCTGGGACTACAGGCGCCCGCCACAACGCCAGGCTATTTTTCGGTTGCAGCCGTCATTGTTGTTTGGCGGGCCCGGGCTGGATTCGAACCCGTTAGCTCAGGTGTATGTGGCTGGCGCCTTAGCCCGTTGAGCCACAGGCGCCGAGCCAGCTTCTGGGCTTTTGGTAACAAAGCCACACAGTACCTAATTACCCAGGCCTAACACGGACCCAAATCCTCAAGTCTTATAGCTTTAAGCTAAATCTTTATTTATTTATGTATATTTTTGTAGAGACAGAGTCTC
>CAUYRH010136366.1:0-26185 GCA_963574655.1 Perodicticus potto | reverse complement strand
CAAACTGTTCATTCGTTTCGTGGCCAAAGAACCCATACAACTAGGCCTAGTGGAGGGGATGGGGAAAGACCGGGAGAGGAACGGAGAGAGCTTCTCTCTCCCCACTTGAATTCTCTCCCTCTACCAGGAGCTTTGGTGTTTGGTGTAAATCAATCCTGTCTTACCACGGAAGGGTGGGGGGGAGAATAATGTAATGAAGAATAATAAAATACATGTATTTAAAATAAATAAAAAATAAAATAAAAAAAAACATACAAATGCAAAGGCAAAAAAAGAAGAGGCAAGAAGCAATTCGGCAACTATTTTGAGACAGCTTTTTACCTACTCAAATACACACCCATAAGAATGTGAGATGTGAGCCAACCAAAACAGGTTTTTTTTTTTTTTGTTCTGTTTTGCCTTCTTACTTTCCACACTTTAGGGTGATCCTGAGAAAACAGGAAGCAATAAAAGAAGAGTTTTATTATGAAATATTCATTACAGCTTGCAATTTTGAATACATGTGTGAGGGCGCATGCATGGGAATAGATTATAGGCCACTTCTTACATAATCACCACAATGTCCCATAGCATTATTATAGTTCCTAATTTATTATGGTTTCTAAAAACAAATGAAAAATCTAAGATTCAGAGGACCCATAGCGAGGTTAATAAATAGAGAAGCCACATTTGACCAAACTTTAGTATTTTCCCTTAAGTAACGTATAGATAACATAAAATAACTGCTATGTGCTAATCATGGATCATAATTATCACTAAAACAGTGTATCTGGTACAATAGTGTCTTAAGGATTGGAGAAACTTTTTAGTGAATTTATTAGTCTCTACTGCCTTTGAAGTCCACTTTGCTTTTCTGCTACCCAGTCTTTTCAGCTACACTATAAATGATAGCTATCAGCCCCTCACTCTGCAGAGAGTATAATATATGCAAAGGGAATAGCGCATGCAAAGCGGGGATTTGAACACTTGTCTTCTTTTTTTTTCAATTTTTTTGAACCCTTAATCTTCTAAGGCAAAGTCTATAGCTTTTCCTCAACACAACAATGCATCTCATGTTAATGCTATTATTGTTTTTTTAAGAAGAAAGAAAATTTCTCATCACTCTGTTCCATGTCATTACTATTCAAAGCTTTTTGAAAATTGACACCATTCAAATAATGTGTGAAAATTACTTAGAGTCACCTGTGCATGAATGTGTATGATGTATCAAAATATAAAACAGCCATAGTAATATCAAGGAGTCATTACCAGGCAGTTGTTTTTGCAGAAGGCCTTTGGACTATTTGAAATCTTCATTAATTCAGGTGAATCATGTCATTTCACTTAAATATGTTAGATATCATAGGTAATTTTACTGAAATTAAAATGGCATTTTAACTTGCCTTTATTGTTGTTATTGATCTGTTCGTCTATGTTATAATGACTTCCTTTTTTTTTAAGTTTTTCCTCTATAAAAAATGATTGCTGGGAAAGAAATCTTCGGGTTCTCAGAAATGTGCCTAGAAATGTCACTATTTGAGGTGACAGTGAATGCTCCTCATATGTGCATACCCATTGTGGTCCCTGGGAGACAGATTTTGCTTCTTCACACATAGATTTCTGCATTAATTCAGACTTTTTACTCGGGCCAATTCAGATCCATCCCATGCCATTTTTATTGAATAGGCCTCTATAGTAGATTGGCTAAGTGAAAGCACATCTTAGCCTTTAAGCTGTTTGTATGTTCATTAGAAATTTGACTAAACTATGGTATATGTATACTGTGAAATACTATTCAGCCACAAAGAAATATGGGAGAATTATGACATGTTGTTATATTCTTTTTTCAGTTCGCATAATACCTTTCTCAGGAAGGGTTCCACTTTACCTGAACTCTGTCAATGTAGAACAAAAAAGGATTCATACTTATTTTAGTAGAGTATTTCTTTGGAAAGAAATATTTTTATTATTGAACTATAATTATAGTTAAGAATATAGGTGAATATTTTATAGTGTAAACTAGTAATTTTCACTTAGTTTTAAAATTTATAGTTTTCTAAAATATCAAATTATACAGTGAAATTTTAGGGATTCTTACATTTCAGAAAAATTAATTTAATTAGGGATTGTATCTTGGGTCCCATTCATTTCTGAGATTCATATTTGGGATTTAGCCAGTCTCTTGCTGTTGCATCCAAACTTAATCCATGTGTATGTCTTTTTCAGGGAAAGGGCTCAGAACATCAGCAAACCCTCAAAGAGATTCTTTTTTTTCAGATTTAGGATCTTCATTAAAAAGAATAAAACTTACCCCCAAAGGATGAAAAAGTTAGAAAAGTATGCGATCCATTGCAATGACGTAGAGAACATACCACCTTATTTTGGGGTTTGTGTACAGACACACACAAAATTCCACTAAGAAAGGTAACACTCCCTGTCTCAGGGGTCACCAGTCTCTCAAGCTGATTATACTGGTGTTACTTTAAAAAAAACAAGTCTTCACTTTTACTCTCACTAAATTCAATAGGCAGGGTCTGAAGAGAGATCTGAGTATGTGATCGTGCTCCCGAGGAATGTTCCAATAACTACATTAGAAAGTACAATGTATGTATAATTTAATGTATATTGTGAATACACAATTATTTCATGATTATGGCTTCCCACATTTACATATATTTTCCCTTGTTATCCACACAACAAATATTTGCACAGCTTCTCTGGGCCACGCACTTGTAAGGCAGGGTGTGGAGGTGAATAGGGTTCATTGGTTTATAGGGTTCAGAGGTGAATAGGGTTCGTTGGCGTCCCTAGTTTATAGTTGAGGAGATCGAGGCTCATTGATGGAATTTCTTGTACCGGGTCCTGTAGGTAGAAAGTAGTCTCGGGTAGATTCAAGCATAACTTTTCTGAACCAAAATTAAGGTTTACTGAAAAAAAAAAAACCCACAAAAAACCAAAAAAGGCAACATGCTTTCTGCTGCTTGGTATTACCCATACATTTTAATTTATTTTTCTTTTTTGTGAATTTAAAATGTCATATTTGTTCTGCTTCCATTATTGCAGTTTTGAATGATGATTCATCAGTGCAGTGGCCTATTTTAGTGAGCCACAATAGCTTGGGTAGAAAGAAAAAAGTCCTAAGATACTCAGGAATGGAAAGCAGCCATCTTTTTATAGCTAAAATTGCAAACATCTGGCAATTACTCTGTTCTACCTCCCTTCAAAAAAGAAGAATTATCCCTTCAACCGGAGCCTGCCGCTGTGTTAAGTCGAGCCAGTACCCAAGCCTTAAGGAGCCATAGGTTCTGATTCAGGGAGTCCATTTCCCAACTCAGTTGGCCTGTCTCTTCTGAAAACACACCTTGTAGTGTCCCCCATGTTCTACTGACTTTCGTGATGATAATGATGGTAATATGGCAATTAATAACTATAGAAAACCCCTTGCTTCACCTGGCTCATTTGTGGGAGCTCTTATGGCGGGTTTTCTATGTTGAAAGTTAATTTTGGGGGTCAAGTTGGCCTGTCCCCATCCTCTTAAGCTTTTTGTATTTCTTAAAAGATTCAGCTACACAAATGCAACCCATAATTACCAACTTGATGTTATTCATCTAATAAAATGTTGAAGTAACAACTCAATTTCTTTTTAAAGCCTAACAATGACTCTGAAAACAGCACAACATAGTTCTGGCCCCTTAGCACTCCACCCTTATTTTTTGTGATGATAACTGTTTGTGAAACTTGTTCTTCCCTCATTGGCCAAAGTCAACTGTGTTTGCAGGGGAAGTGAGAAAGACTGGTGGTTAACAATAAATGCTGAGAGCCAGAACTTCTGCATTTTTCTCTTGGGGATGATACCAGATTTTACTCTGGCCTTGACCAATGCATTTACTTTTCTATTCCCCATTATTCCTTTCTCTTCCCCTGGGCCTCTGCAGGGTAGAGGTGGACCTTTCCCTTCCCAGGGTTGTGACAATATTATCACCATTGTTCCCTTTTGTGGTAGGGCACCTTGATCAGGAGTCATCAGTAATTAATGATCAGGAAACAGAAAAGGAAGCAGTAGGGAAAAAAAAATCAAGATTCAATGGCATGTTTTTCAAACGCAATAATAACCTCATGTACTCAAAATGCGTTATTTTAGCATTAGCAGATTATGGTACTTAGAATTCATAGATATCCAGTGGGGGCTTTTCTGCCTGCCATTTACTTTCATGCCTTTTTGAGGACCATGTTTAATACCCAAAGCCACAGTTTTTGCCTTGATATAAGAATTTTGCTAGGCTGTCTGTTCTGTCGGTCTTCCCAAAATCCCATTGAATTTTGTAAACATCTCATTACACTACACGCAGTTTTGGGAGAGGTGAAGTTGTGAGTAGGGAGTTCCCTGGTTAATTTAAAAAAAAAAAATAAAAGAAAGAAGAGAAAAACCAAAAATGTCTGTCTACCTAAAATGCACATACTTTATTTAATACAGCTATTCTGTGCAGAGCTGGGTAGAGTAATGATCTCTGGAATCTCAAAATGAGTGTGTTCTCTTTTGTCTCTTTTCATCCAGTTGGATGGTTCTGATGATGCACATCTTTGAACTTGAACTGCTTTGTTAACAGCCATAAGCTTTTGGTGATCTTACTAATGTAGAAAGGGTTAAGCCAATGTCCCTTACCATATTTTCCTTGGACTTTAGGGCTTGCAATTCTGCAAAATTCCTAAACTACAGCCAGTGTTATATCACAGGGGGCTTTAAATGTTCACGGTGATTCTCTGCCCTCTTAACAGTAAAAAGAACCACCTGGGGAGTTTCCAAAAAAAAGGAAAGACTTGGATCTTACCTTCAGATATGCTGGTATAACTTGTCTGGGGTCGGTACTGTTTTTTTTAACACTCAGTTTTCAGAAGTACTAAGGTAGATCAATGTCTCACCTGATACTTGAGTTACTACTCAAGTTTCTGAAAGTGTTTTTCAGGATTATTTTGAATGTTTCTAGTGCAGGAAACTGAAACAGCCTGTTTTGACTTTGGATAGTTCTGGTTTTTTGAACATTTGTCTTTATTTTTATTTGAAATATGCCTTCATAATACATGGGATTATCTATTAGTTTTTGAACTTAAAATTCCTACTCATGGAGTGAGTCAGTACTTAACATTGTCAGCCCTTATCCTGCAAAAAAAAGGAACAAAACAAAGACAAAAATTCTTACAAATCAATTGCATCTCTTTATTAGATAAGACCTCTCTGTTCTGCACTTTCAAGTTGTAAATCTCTGGGGAAAGGAATAATGAAGAGTAAGCAGACAAACAAATAAAACAGTACTTATCATAGGAGGCAGCACTACAGGTGCCTTCTCAACTAGGCTGAATTCAGAGGCGGAATGCTGTGCTTCTCACCATTGAATTGACAGTGCCTGACTTAGGGCCATGCCACAGAAGAAGCACTTAATGATTGTTTATTGAACAAATACGAATTAATTATTTATTAATTTTTAATCATTGTTTATTTATAAATTTAATTTGAATTGAACTATCTTTATGACTTTTTTTTTTTTTTTGCGTTTTTTTTGGCTTGGGCTGGGTTTGAACCCACCACCTCCGGCATATGGGGCCAGTGCCCTACTCCTTTGAGCCACAGGTGCCACCCTCTATATGACGTTTTTAAGGTAGTTCAAATCAAATTAAATTTATGAACCTGCTGCACTTAATTGACAATACTCGAGACAATGCAGTGAAAGTGAGTCCCTTTGACATAGAGAATAAACTTTCAAATACCCAGGCACAAATTTAATAAGAGGTTTATGTGTTATATATCCTAATAACAACAATGACAAAACCAAAGTAATGACTCAAAGTTAGTCTAGTACAGTGGCTCTCAACCTTCCTAATGCTGCGGCCCTTTAATACAGTTCCTGTGGGTCGCTACCCACAGGTTGAGAACTGCTGGTCTAGAAGGAAATAAGGCTTAGCTTAGCAGTAGCCCCACAGGTGGGGCTGTACTGTTAGTTAATCCTAAATTGGCTTTGGCTTTACTGTGTGTTGGAATTGGGTACATACTTTATATGGTTGCCCATGTTACTTTTTTTTTTTTTTTTCCTGAGACAGAATCTCACTATGTTGCCCTCAGTAGAGTTCCGTGGCGTCACAGCTCACAGCAACCTCAAACCCTTCGGCTTAAGCGATTCTCTTGCCTCACCCTCCTGAGTAGCTGGGACTACAGGTGCCTGCCACAAAGCCCAGCTATTTTTTGGTTGCAGTTGTCGTTGTTTGGTAGGCCTGGGCCGGGCTAGAACCCATTAGCTTCGGTGTATGTGGCTGGTGCCCTACTCCCTGAGCTACAGGTGCTGAGCCCATGTTACTTTTTGATTAAAATTACTTCTTCGTATTTAGATGAAGCCTTCTGCCTTTCAAATCTACATGTTTGCCCTTGCAGATCACAAAGAGCCAGCCTAATTCCTCTTCCTTTTATGAGCCCATCAGGCTTTTCAAAATAGACTTGACATCCGTCACTCTGTGCACCTTCTTTTCTTTAAACTGACCAAATCTATTCTATCCTGAAAATCTTCCTTTGTGAGGATCTAGAACTGAACATAATTCTACTGAATGCAGAGGATGGTGATGTTCTCCCAGAGAATTTCTTTTTCTTCTTCTTCTTTTTTTTTTTTTTTTAAGAGACAGAGTCTCACTTTATCGCCCTCGGTAGAGTGCTGTGGTATCACAGCTCACAGCAACCTCCAACTCCTGGGCTTAGGCGATTCTCTTGCCTCAGCCTCCCGAGTAGCTGGAATTGCAGGCGCCTACCACAACGCCCGGCTATTTTTTGTTGCCTAATTTCTTTTCTTAAATGAATGTTCAAGAGCCCTGACACATCTTTACATTTTTCAGTTCAGTTTGTCATGCTCCCTTATTGGGACTTTTCTATGTGACATCATTGTGGTTTTTAGAAAATCATGTGTGTGTTGTAGACAGTACAGTCTCCTTTATTATAAATGTAAAAGAATACTGAGTCTCTAAGGGTAAGAAGGTCAAAAAATGGATTTAAACCTTTCTGTGATTAGATTAAGTAGCTTGATTAGGACAAATAGAGTTTATTTATAGTTGAGTAAATAAGTTGGAGTTCTTGGAACCTGAGTAAGTATAGATTTTGAGGAAACACATTGGAAAATGTAGAGTTTAGGAAAAATAACAGGAAAGACAACTAAGATTAAGAAAGGTATCAGAATTACCATGTGATAGAATCTTTAGACATCTTTTCTTGGCTTATCTTATTCGTTGGTTTAAGTTCTTTAATTTTTTAAAGAAACTATAATAATATGCTACAATCCCTCTGTCTATACCAATAATTTGTTGTGATTTGTGCTTTAGGTGCTTCTGCTATACCCAAAAAACACTGTTTGGTTGTAGTGTGACTGACGTGTTGGTTGACTGGAAGTGAGTAAGACTCTTTGAGCTCAACCTACACAGTCAAGGTGATGAAGTGGCAGCAGTCACTGCACTCCTACACCTACCTTTGTGATTTATTATACCATGTGTTGTTTGGAATGTAAATAACGTACAGTTAGAGTAATAGATGCAGATGATTCAACATCCATAGACGTCTGGAGAGGATGCACTGGCAAGATCATCTCCTAAAGCTTCTGAAAACCTTTGTGTGGCAGGCTGAGAAGGCATAGACATAACTCAATGCCCAACAGATGTAAGGCCAAGTTCAATAAAACTGATAGCACATTTGCTCCATCCCTGATGACTATGAGTCTTCCCCACCCTCTGCAACCTGCCCCAGGTTTAGATATTTTTTGGTATATAAATTTTATTTGTTCTAATTCATTGAACCAGTACTAATGAGTTTTTTTTCTCTGAAGTTTCTAAGCTTCCAGGTAATTTTATTCTTTCAGAGAGCTACAGCCATACTTCCCTTAAATGCAGGGCTTTTCAAGGCATCATATTTTGCTAATGGTGAATTTATAGTATCCCTAAGCTGCTCATCTCCTGCAGTCTGTTCTGTATTGATTATAATCTAGAGAAAATTTAATTTGAGTGAAAATATTGTTAGTTCTAGACTGAAATTGTTATCTAGAATTATTACCTTCTCACCCTGGAAAATGGTCAGTACGAGGCTGAGGACACATCTTAGAACTTGTGTTGAGGACTCCCATGAAATTTTCATTGTCTAGGTAGGAGCAGTTGCCAGGAGACAAGTTGCTAATAGACTAATGCTTTAGTTGGCTGTGTTGTTGGAAGTGGGGAGAGGAAGGGCAAAGCCAGAATTATAGAGGGAATGGAAGGACCAAAGGTTTGTAGCTAGAAGTTGGTAACTAAGATAGAAACACCCTGCAGCCATTCTGCCTTCAAAAATAAATCCAAACTTAGCATCTGTTACTTCTTTCCCAAAGTATTAGAAAGCCATGATTTCTAGCTAAAGCTAGTATCCATCCTAAAGTTTAACTTTATCCTGAATATAATCATGGAATTATGTGTGGATATTCAGTTGAAAGGGGAAAACAAAAGGTCTTGCCAGAATAAAGGTAGTTATACCTTAGCCACCCTAAAAAGTAGGTGGTGGCCAATCAAAAAGGCAACTCAGGGAACATGGCGAGAGCTAGCTGGAGGGAGATGTGGGGGAATGGAAAGGACACATCTCCTTTTGCCTCTAAAGCCATTTAAATCCTACATGAATCAATAGACTACCCTGGGTTAGTTTCCCGTATTGTAAAACAACATGATTGAACAATATTATCCCTTTACTTCCTTCCTATTCTAAGATTGCATGAAAGCATGATTCAGCTACAAAAATTGCGTAAAATTGGTTACTCCTGAAGGTCATGGAGTAAAATCATGCTCATGGAATGGTGGAATGTTGTAAATTTAGTTGAGTGGCGAAATGGGCTGTGGGCTCCCTGTCTGTACACCCTCAATATCTTCCTCTAACAAGCTCATGCTCTCTCTCATTTTAGGCTGATATCTTCAAACATTCTTTTCCCTACACCTGAGCAAAATATATGTTCCTGTTATGTGCATATAGTTCCTGATAGAGCTAATATTTTAATTGGTTTGTACTATATGCCAGGTACCCGATAAATCATCTTTATGGTGTTATTTGAAATTTGATACTAATGTTTCCATTTTTCAAATAATGAAATCGAGGCTCAGACACATAATAAATAAGTTGCCTCTGGTATCAGGGCTTATAAATAGTGGATTTTTTATTTGCATGTAGCTGTGTCTAAATTTGAATTCTGTAATTTTTCTACTGTATTTTGTATGCCAACTTCTAAATGTTAATACAAAAAAAACTTTGTTAAATGTACACAAACTGAGACACAAATATCTCCCTATCTCTCTATATATCTGTATATACCTCTCTAGTTAGCTGGTTATCAAAATGGCAGAGGTCTGAATCTTTGATAAAAGTATGTCAGCATGGAACCTTGCCAGAAAGACTTCATTTTTTCTCTTGAAATCTGAGCCTTAAGCAGAATGCACAAAGCTTTAATGCTAAAAGTTTAGCTGTCAATCAGGAAAGGATTCTGGGAGGCCTGATGTCTTGTATACATGCTATAGGTAATCGTCTATGAATTTGGCCTTGTAGTAAAAAGACTGTTTAAAACACAGCTCTTCCAGGTTACTCTTGGGTTGGGGAAGAGGATAGAAGAAAAAAATCAGCAGTACCAGGGAAATAGCTACGAAGGATGCTATTAAATAGAGATCCAGAATCTTTGTTACTTTCTTGCATTTACCATTGTTGCTTAAATTTCTGTTATGAGGGCCTTTGAACTGTGAAAAATGAACTCATGACTTTTTCCTTTTCCTGAAATGTGTGGGTGGGAAGATCGGATAACAACCTCAGAAGATGGGAAGAACAAAAAGCACACACACATACACACAACTTTATCATAACACTTGTTCATTTATTCATTCAGCAAACATCTATTAAGCACCAAGGACATTTCAGGTTTTCTGCCAAGAGCTGTGTAGGATTAGAAATAAACGAGGAATGAGCTTTGCTTTGGCTGTGTAACCTAGAAAAGGGTGGGGACTGGAGGACTCTGGCTACGAAGGTATTTAAAAGTTCCCTTACAGCCTTATCCTTATTTGAGATTAACTCAGAACACTTTTTGGTCTGCTTGCTTACCTATAAAATGAAAGGAAAATCACAGTAAGAGTAAGGAGGTAGTGTGGAACCTTTGCTGAAACATTTTCATTTGTGTCTTGGCTGCTATGATGATGGATGTAGTTGCTCCATCACAACCACCATTTCCAAGAAAGATGAGGGAAATCCTTTGACCCGGTGTGATAACGAGCTTAGGAAATCTTGGTGTGACAGATAGGAGAGGATAAAGGGAGGCCATGGTGTAGTAACCAGGCAGAGTGATCTTGTAAGAGCCGTGTCAGGATGTTGTCTGCATGCCGTCTTTGCTGATCACAGTCATCGGGTCAGAAGAGAAAGAAAAGTAATACAGTGTCTCTTAGCAACCAACCCCAGGAGAAAGAGAAAATTACTCCAACCCGACTATCCAGCCAGGGAAATAGAAGGAAAATAAAATATTTTGAAGGTCTACTGCAGGAGCTCAGGGCCGTGGCTCCTAAGGGTCCTGGCTTCTGTAGGCTTGTTTGAGTCCCCCCCTTTAGCGAAAGAAAGGTAGAAGTGGTGGTGGGGGGGAGGGAATGGAGGAAAGAGAGAGGAGAAAGGCAGAAATAAATTTCTTCAAAACTCTGAAAAAGCCTGAAACCTTTTATTTCTCTGCTGTTCTAATTGTCGTATTTTGTGTTTTTAATTTTTTGTGGTTGTTTTGTTTGGTTTTTGCTTTGTAACTTAGAAAGAGAGGAAAAGCGACAAACGGTTGGTAGGAATAAAGAAAATTTGTCTCCTAAACCTGGACTCGATAGTCCAAGCATGACGGGAAGGGGTGCGGGTTGGTGATGTCACTTCGTGGTGGCTGGTCTTTCCAGTTGCGATCCACAGCTCTTCAGAGAAACAGGACCGTGAAGTCTGGAAGAGATACACTTAGTGTTCTGAGATCAGCTGTTACCTTTTCTGCTTGTTCATCAGTTCTATAGCTGTAAATATTTACCACTGTAGACTTTGGAATATGGTAGTGACTTTCAAACTTATTTTGGCCCCAAATAGCAGTAAGAAGAACATTTCACATTGGCTAGTACATATATTTGAGTAAGCGTATCTACAAGTAGGAAAGAAAGTTTTACTCGGAAGTATGTGTTCTTTATGTGATGCACACTTTGTTTTCTGTTCTGTTTCATTTAAAAAAATTCTTTTGGAGATCCACTAAATTGATTTCATATCCTGTTAATGAATTGCTTTCTACCATCTGCAAAACACTAGTCTTGGATCATCACTTGCTCTCCATTTTAATTTCATTAAAGTAACGCCAAATAAATAGTTCAGTCATGGTGAAGAGTCCTTGGCCAGGACTGTGATGTTCAGAGGTAACACTATTTAAGCCGAATATGTTATTGTCATCTGTCAAGGATTTCATCTGTATCCTGAGATCCGGTCCTGGCTTGGAATTAGGGAAATAAACTGACCCCGTGGACAGTCGGTGGTTTAGAAAGGTACCATGGGGTGGCCAAGAAGCACTGCGCAGAACTTGGGACATGGGCTGCACTTGGTCACCTCCTTTCCTCACTTTGAACCCCTTGGTTAATGATAGATTGAATGAGATAATGTCATAAATTCCTTCTGGCTGTAACATCCTGGAATTTAGAGCTGGAAGGGGCCCCGGAGTGCATCTAGTTTAATTTCTTTATTTCCAAGATTCAGTTCTAGAAAAAGAACATTGATACACTCCCTACTTCCTTTAAGGATCTGTGTTAGGAACACGCGTACAGAAAAGATTGAATGTTAGTTCTTAATTTCAAATATCTCAGTACAGTATAGGAGCATATACCATGTACACATATAGAAATAATTTTTAAAAAGACACAGAGTGTTCAGCACTATAGTTGGGGTAGAAATAAAAATATTAAAACTCAGAAATAGGATAATTTAATCTGACTAGAAAATAATGGCTGAAAGCTACACTAGTATAAAAGGAGGAAGCGTTTGTGCTGGAGTTTGAGGGAAGGAAGAGACTCATAAGTGGAGATGCTCAGTAGTTAGGGCTCTGGCCACATTCCTCTGGGGCTGGTGGGTTTGAACTTAGCCTGGGCCTGCTAAACAATCAATGACACCAACAACCAAAAAAAAAAAAAAAAAAATAGCCAGGTGTTGTGGCAGGCACCCCTAGTCCCAGCTACTTGGGAGGCTGAGGCAAGAGAATAACTTAAGCCCAAGAGTTTGAGGTTGCTGTGAGCTGTGATGCTACCGTACTTTACCAAAGGATGACATAGTGAGACTCTGTCTCAAAAATAAAATAAATAAAATAATATGCTGGAACATTCCAGGTAGAGTACGTATTGGTAGCAATGGAAACGTGGCATTTCCAAAAACTTCTTTGAGTTATGTTTTTGACTTTATCAAATATACTATGGTTGGCTTTTTACCCCTAAATATTCCTATATTTTGTAGCTTTTTTCTATTTCTATTACGATTCTCTAACACTGACCCATTGCCCCTTACCCATGATGAGGTGAGGTTTGCTTAAATGTCTGTGTAGTACTACCTGCTGCTTGAAAATACATGCTTATGTAAACACCAGGTATTATTTAATTTTTTCCCAGGGATAGGGGTGAAATAAATAAGGAAATACAAATTAATATTTTTTGTCTTTTCAGAACAAATAATGTTTGAATCTATTTCTTTTTCTTTGCCTTTTCTTAATGCAGTGCTTTAGTGTGATTTCACCTTTTAGTAGCTTATAAACCATGGAAATATCTTATATTATTGAGAATATTGGAAATAATGTTCTGTGATGTTATTTTTTATACCAGATTGAGGTTTGCTCATTCAATTAGTTAAGAGAGGTAAGTGCAAAAACTAGAATTAATCTGAGGGTGTTGTGTGTGTGTGTGTGTGTGTGTCTACGGGGTTTTGTGGCCACTTGGTGTCTTCCCTTGAGGAGGCTTCAGGCTCTTACATGACTCCCTTTACCTTCCAGTGCTGTAAAGCTCTCCTATTGTCACAATGAGACAGAGGGTATATTGCGCTCTTGAAGTGCATTCCCTGACCTGGTTTCTTGACATAGATCTCTTTTAGAGCAACATTCTCATGGATTGAACTCTCTTTCTCCCTCTGTCCTAAACCTAATATTAACAATGATAGGAGCCAGTAAAACCCTTAATATTACACGGTGTTTTATATTCATAGCACACATACAGCCATTACTTTATTTGATCCTCAGAGCTCTTCTTTGATATGTCAATGGAAGGAGTTACTCTTCCTGTTTTATAGATGACTAAGCTGAAATTTCCAGAGGTGATGTCACCTAGTATCACGGACTATAAAAGTTGTGGTATCAAGACCAGAGTTGCAGGGCTCCTGATACCTGGCTCGAGGGAAGTAAGATGGATCATTGAAGGTCATGGCTGATATGCAATTCACAGATTCTGTTTTAATACATTTCAGTTTAGAGTGAAGCGAATTGAACCTAAGATAAATGGAGTGACTAGTATTTAGGAGTTTGATACATAGAAGCAGATCTGTGATTTTTACAACTTATATTTTCCAGATTCTCTGGTCTAAGGATAACAATGGACAGTTGAAGGTATTACTTAGAAGTATGTATGTATTTCATAAATAACTCCATTTGTTTTTTTATATCTTCTTATGTAAAAGTAGTGTTCTCTGAAATGTGTTTACCTAGGATCTGATATTTGTCTGGCACTGGTAATTGCCTTGCAAAAAAAATAACAACAAAAACTTGAGATCTGGAAATTTCTGTTTGAAAGGTTCAAAAGTGCTTTTGATGAGATTTTTAAAAAGTAAAGAACCAGGGCTGGACACGGTGGCTCACATCTGTAATCCTAGCACTCTGGGAGGCCAAGGCAGGTGATTGCTAAGCTCAGGAGTAGTTCGAGACTAGCCTCAGCAAGAGCGAGATCCCGTCTGTAAAAGTAGCTGGGCGTTGTGGCAGGCACCTGTGGTCCCAGCTGCTTGGGAGGCTGAGGCAAGAGGATTGCTTGAGCCTGAGGGTTTGAGATTGCTATGAGCTATGATGCCAGAGCACTCTACTAAAGGACAGAGTGAGACTCTCTCCCCAAAAAAAACCCCCCAAAAGAACCAACTGAAAAATAAATCAGGTCCTTAATGCTAGACCCAGACTTTCATTTCAGTAGAAATTTTGAGAAAGAATACATATTTTTAGACCTACATAGGCAAAAGTAGGTGAGTTTTGAAGGTCGAATTTGTATAGATTGTCTTGCGGTGGCCCGAAAGGCAGAGGATGGTTGCCTTGACTTGTGACTCTGCCGGCAGAAGGACAGGTAGTGCAAGGGCCTCAGAGGACATAGGTGCAGCAGGGATGACCAAAGGGGGCAGAGGGAGAGAAGGAGCAGAGTCCACCAGCCTTTGAGCAGGGAGCCTAAGACCGTAGTGTGAATGGAAGATGTAAACTCCTGGGAGTTAAGGACCACACATCTTTTAGCCATATACGTATACAGATTTCTTGCGTGGTAGTAATTAGAATTTAAGATGATGATCTTTGATGTGAACAACCTTCCTAAATAACACTCGATCTGGCTAATGAGTGAGACTTGGGAGCAGTGTTTTTCTGCGGGATTCAGGTGTAAATTGCTCTGGGAGGATACTAGAGCTTCCGGAACAAAGTGCCTGTATTTGCATGATATGCTAAGTAATGCCTTGTGTATCCTTCAAAGGAAAAGTTCCTGCTATTAGGATAATTTGATGTGCACTTGAAGATTTCTCATGTTTCAGTCCAATAAATACTTCTTGGATTTTTCTTTCCTTTTGGTCTTTAGGCAAATGAAACGATTTTTTCCCACACATTTAGATATATACACAAATAATAAGAACTCATTTAAAATATAAACCCACAATTCTCCATCTTGTCTCTCTAATATATCAACTCCATTGTTATTATTATTATTTTTTTAGAGATAGGGTCTTGCTGTGTCACCCAGGCTGGAGTACAAAGGCCTGATCATTGCTCACTCTGGGTTCTAGTGATGCTCCCTCTTTGGGTTTCCAATTAGCTGGGACTATAGTTGTGCACCCTGATAACCAGCTAATTACAATTATTTTTGGGGAGGACAGCGCCTGTGGCTCAAAGAGTAGGGCGCCGGCCCCCTATGCCAGAGGTGGTGGGTTCAAACCCAGCCCTGGCCAAAACCTGGAAAAAAAAATTTTTTTTTTTTAGGTAAAGAAATGTTTTACCCTTACATTAACCTCCCAAAGTGCTGGAGTTACGAGCACGAGCCACTGCACCTGGCTCACTAACTCCATTTTTCTCCCTACCATTTTAGTCTTTACCAATATATATGTCTTTACAATATGTAAACAAGGATAGAGATGTTTGCATTGTTTTCACTTGATGTTATAGAAAAAAAATTCCTCCCATCATATTTAGCCAAAGGCACTATAGTGCTTAGAATGGGCATACCAGCATTTAACTGGTCATTTATGTTGCTTTTAATATTATTCTGTTATAGAAACACACAAACCTATGTAATATACACGCTTGTGCACGCACACACGTATATGCGGAAAACATGTACAAGATATAGTCTTATTAAATCCTCAGAATAATCTTCAGAAATGCTGCTATTGTTAATTTCCATTTGGTGAATGAAGAAACTGAGGCCCCTAGGAGTGAAGTAACTTAGTGTGAGTCACATATTAAGGGGGGGAACCCCGGCCTTAGAGCTTGTGTGTTACAGCAACTACACTATGCTGTGGTTTTGAGGTGATGAAATTCCAGAGGAAGACTCAAAATCCCTTTGAGTAGGACGAAATTCTCTTAAGGTTTTAGAAATAGTATATAGATCTGAGGTTCTTTACACTTTTATAATTCCTGAGGCTATACACAGAGCTAATCTGTTAGGCCTAATTTTAATATAACTTACAAACACGATGAAGAAAAGGGAAGAGAATTAGTTATAATGGTAAACAGAGGTTAGGGCATTTATTATAGTTGTTGCCTCTTTTATTTAGTTTTTTTTTTTTTAGGGAAATATGAATCCTCCACATAGTAATAGGCACCTATTAAATTCCTGTTAATTTAAGGTTACTTTAATGCAAGGAGTAAATGGATAAATAAATCATTTAGTGTATACGTCTGTTTCTTGGAGGTCTAATTGTGTCTTTAGAACTGTGGTTCAACTGTAATTAGCCCAGATTGGGTATTCTTATAGTGCTAAATCAGAAATCTTAGCGTGGGATTAAAACATATCTCTGTGAACTGTGAAAGGATGCTGTTTAGCTAGTTCTAAAGTGTAATTGTTAGTGTATTGTTGGCTTTTTCTAATCAGAAAAGCGGGGTGGTCTCCCTAAAGCTTGGTGATTAAGTCACTGGCCACTGTTTCTATTTTGGTAGTTGTGGTAGTTGATGTTTCCTGGAAATTTTCCCCCAGTTCTATTAATACTGTCCATGGGGGTTACAGCCATGACTCACTCCAGGAAGTCCACTGCCATTCGCTTCCTCAATCTCACCAAACAGTCCCTGTGCACAAAATCAACGACTTCTGCAAATGAGTTACTTTATAGCTCTCAAGAACATTCTAGAAAATACAGTGTTTGTGGGTTCACTCTGTACTTCCTACCATGGTGGGAAGTAAAACAAAAGTTCATGTTTTGCTTTTTGGTAGTCTTGAAATTACTGGCCAGCTAGGTAGCTTGGTATGGTTTCATTAAAAAGGACTTTTACCTGCTGTCTAACAAAAGTCCCTTGACATTCATCTTTGCAAAATTACTGACACCTGGGGACAGAGCCCTTAGCAGTTGGAAACTGGAGTTCATGAATTCCAGTATAGTCAATATTTCTTAATGGTGCCCACCTGGCTTTATGTTTTTGAATTTGTTCTTTGCTAGCTTTTAAATTAATTAATGAACACATTCAATTGATTCAGCACCTAACTCCTGTCTTGGCACTGCTGTGTACCAAACACCATTCTAGGTACTAAGGATAGGATACAGACACACTCCTTGCCCTTGGGACACTTCTAGTCTGGTTACTGTGAACTATATTGCTGAATTAACCTCAGGGAAAACAAATTCAGAGAAAATATAGGCTGTGGACTTGTCCTGAAAGAATGAAGCCCCAACCTCTATGTGTGAAGTTGTGCACCTTAATTCTGTGATTTATTTTGCCTGAAGTTATCTCACTTCCCCTCCCCCCATGCATATAAACTCAGAGATGGAAGTTAACTGTGCATTTATCATGGTTCTTAAAATATTCTACTTTGGATTATAGCAATTTATATTCATATCTTCGGTGCTTTGCAAGTTCTTTGAGTAAAACCAGTGAGTGACTCATCTCTGGATCAAAGACGTCTCCCTTTCTACCTTTCCCCTTCCCCAGCCCTCTCTCTCTCTTAGAACAGTGTCAGGTAAATTATAGCTGTTTGATATGCTGAGTAAATGCTTGCTGTGTGATCTGAGACAAGTTAGTGAACTTTGCTGAGTCTTGGTCTCCTTCTCAGTAAGAAAGAGGATAATAACTGTTCCTACTTCCCAGGTTGTTGTGAGGCTTAAGTTTTATATTTAAAGTTTTTTTTTTTTTTTAATAGTGACTGGTACTTAGTAAGCACTTACTAAATGTTATCATTAATAAATAATGTTACTGCTATTTATAAAGCAGTAGCATTTCCTTCTAGGATTTTCTTACAGTCCTTTATGATTGATAGAGAAGAAACACAGACTAGAGGACTTCACATCAACTTTCTTTATATAGGAAACCAGATGTAAATATGCTGTTTCAGTTGTTTACATCTAATATTCTTACGTGATGCTGACAAAACATTAAGTAAAAATTACGCTACTATTTCCCTTAGATGTCAATTCCTGGTTGCGTTAAAGTCACAGAATCTTTCCTGATACTCACTGCTGAGGTGATTTTATCAGAGGTTATCTTAATCAACATCACCACCTGTGGTCAGCTCCACCTTTAGGGTCTGACTCCAGCCCTCGGTCTTCACTGTGAATACAGTAATCAGGCAGAACAATGTTACATCCCCTTCCCTCCAGCTCCCATCTTCTGCTGGCCCAGGAAATTTTACATAAAGAAGGGTGACAGAGTGACTGAAAAATGCTATGTTAAAAAAGAAAATTGAAGCATAGTGAGGAACCCAGAGGATTCTCTCTCCACACACACATCCATGGACAGAGGGTGTCCTAAAATGTGTACACGTTTTGAGAAGGGAAAACTCTGTGTTAATATTGTAATACTAACGTCATGTTTTACTTCTGCAAGTATAAGAAACACAAAATGCAAGATAACAAATGTTATCAGTATATCCTGAATATTACAATTTTAATACTGATTGTTCCTTTCTTAAAGCGTGTGTCCTTTTTTTTTGGCACCCTCAGTATGTACATGTGTGTATTTCTATGTCTGTATATATGTCAGACATTTGGGTTGATGAGTTTTTGTGTACAAACGTCGTGTGTTTAAATTTTGCCATCATCGACTTCTTAGGCATCGAGCCATGTGGTTGACACTGTAGAGATGATGGTCTCCGTTCTACCAATGGGGAAGGTCAGCATCACCAACTATTTTGCGCTCTATGTCACAGAGCTCAGATTTTTAAAGTCCTGGACAATCATAACATTCCCCCAGAATATGTACATGAGTTTAGCAGACTGTATCAGAAGATAATTTGGAAGCATAGGTAGAGGTTGAACTTGAGCATTCACTTCTTCTTTTGTCATGTTGCTTAAGTGTTAAGTAAAAGTAAAACTATAGTGGATCTGTGCTTGCCGTCATTTAAGGACCTTCATACTCTCCTCTGCTTACTTTTGTTAGGGTTGTCTCTGTCTGTGTTCTGGCAACTGGTCCCTGGAAGGTGCAACATTGGGGTTGATGGGCTCCTCTCAGATCCCCCTAGATGTATCTATTCTAGTACTCACCGCAGTTTCTAATTGAATATGTGTGTGTGATTATTTATTCACTGCCTTCCTCCCAGACTCAACTGTAAGCCCCATGGGGGTATCATTGTGTCTTAGGAGTCTAGCACAATGCCTGACAGGCAGTAGGTATTTAATATAACTGCGGAACAAAGAATGAATAAGTGATTAAGTGAACTGAACACAGATTTTTAAAATCCAGAATGTCAGGGCTAGAAGGAGCCTTTTAAGCATTTAAATTCAGCATATTGAAGTGTTATTAAAAACCTCTTATGTTCCAATCACTGATATAGGTGCTTTGGAGTTTATAGAGAAAAAAAAAGACGTGATTTATGGCCTTAAAAATGCTAACAATTTAATGGTAGGGAGCATTTAAAATATGGGGAATGAATTATAGCAAAGTTCTCGGCCATGCCTGTTAGGAATAGCAGAGATGGATGCTACTATGATCACTGAGTAAAGCTTCCAGGAGATATATTGTATCTAGATCTTCAGCAAAGGCGACTTCCAGGGTTAGAGACGACGTGAGGAAAGGGCGGAGTGTTTGGTGACTGGACCAGTGGGGATGAATAACCAGGTCTTATGAGGGATGGTGGGAGCTGTGAGTCCTGGTGTAGGGGCTCAGAGAGACTAGGCTAAGTTGGTGCTAGGTCAGCTCTTCATCCTTTTACCTTTGCCGTCAATCACTGTGTTTCTTTAACCCCTCCTCATAACTGCCCACAGCCCCTTCTCCTTTACCCTTCACTCCCTCCGTCTTTCTTGCCAGAATCTGACACTGAGATAGTGGACGGCTTATTGCAGACACTGACATTGTTCATGTATTAACGTGACATGTAGGTGGCCTGGGCAACAGCATGCTTTCTATAATCTGTAGCATGAAGCCAAGCGAGGTGTGACCTTGGTACTTCCTGAAGTAGGTTTCTTTTGCTTTTCTTGTTGAGAGTGTTATGTGGCCATGGGCCGTGGGTTCAGTTCTTGCCCATGTAGCTGCAATTTAATGCCATATTATGTAATGGAAAATTTCTGGTCTGGCTTTGAGGCCTGACTTTCTCCCCTGAAGACCCTGTGGCATGGGAGAGCTCTCTCGTCTGTCGAACCCTGGTCTCTCCACTTATCACATGTGGAGGGAAGGCATTGACGTGCCTTTGCTTCTCAGTGCTTTATTGAGTAGAGGCACACTGTAAATTGTTAGTGGAATGAATATGAAGGGCTGGTCCCATCTCGCCCTCTGACTGAGCTTCAGTTACTTCTTTGCTATTTTGACCCTGGCAGGTTCAAAGCTGCTTTTCTGACATCCCTGATTGGCGATGCCGGATGTCAGGGTTGTACCATCCTCCCCAGTCCTTAAGATGGAGACAACTGCTCCAGAAAGAATGGTGTTGCCATCAGAACCTTAATTTATCAATCTTGCTGACTTAAAATTTTAAATTTGCAAGGTTAATATTATTCATTAACAAAGTATTTTTCATGCCTTTGCTTTTCTCCAGGGAACAAAAGGAAATGGCTCACACGAGAACTTCTAATAAGCACTCATTCAGCTAAGGGATGGCGTGCCCTTAATTTTGTCAGCGTGTGTATAAAGAACGTACTTGAGGTAGAGATGCTTCACGCTGAACCACAGTGCATAATTTTCAAATGTGCCTTAGAGTCAGCCTGAAACCTGCTCAGAAGCTGTATTTTTCCCCTCTTCATTAAAATGTTACAACGTGGAAATTTCATCTTTGCAATTCAGATGTTTTTCACTTTTTGTGAAGAGAACAATTTCAATCCTTGATAACGGTGACATGGTTTTATTCTGTGCAACGTTGATATGGTCTATCTCTATTCTTTTCCTAATAATACAAACAGTATTTCTCTGTAAGGATTTGTATCTATGTATGTATATGTTGAAAAGATAGGAGATATTGAGGGAAAATTTGTGACATTAAGACATAAGTGTGGACCAAAAGCCATATAATTTTAGCTATACATCTAAATCTTAAACTTGAAAACAAAAAGTATGTCTGCTTCTTTGATTACATATTAGGTAGGAAAACATATCTGCTGTACTTGAACTACTTTGTTCAAAAGATTTTGTGAAGGAAAAGAATACAAGCATCAATTTATTGTAGAAAAGAAAAAAAAAGTTCATTTGTTTATTTTTTTCATTCATTTAAGCAGTGATTGAGAACTCATCATATACCAGGCACTGTTTTAGGACTAAGAATAGGCGATGATCAGAGTCTTTGCCTTCCTTAATCTGACATTTCAAAAATAGAGGAAGATTCTAAACAAATAAATGTATAATGATTTCAATTGTGAAAACTACATGAACACGTATGTGTATGCACACACAAACATCCAATAAACATGACTGGGTAAGGAGATACGGAATTCCCAGTCATTTGTGATATAGAACAGATGTAATGATTTCCGGTCAGTTTCATTATCTTAAAAGCCTCACTTCTTAGAATGAGTCATTTAATTTGCTTCTTCCATATTCCATCTAGCAGAGACGGGAAGTTTTTTGCCTTTTTTGAACCCAATGCTTTTGTACCTAGTTTTTCAGTAAAAAGAGCTTTTTCCTCGTCTGCTTGAAGGCCATGGCCTTACCCATGTGTTTTATGTTTAATACTTTTAGGAGAGTCTTGTCCGCAATGACTGTCTTAATGGGGCTTGTGGAGGGACACCACCAGGTGATTAGAAACAGCTCTCGCTGTAACACTCTGGCACTGTCCAACCTTTGAAGTGACCATGCCAGCCTCCTTTGTGTCACCACTTAAATCCACATGGCCTTCAAGAACCAGTGAAAGCAGCAGGTGGTGTGTGGCTTTCAGTTTTTCTTAAGTGTGTCTCTTTTTGTCACTCTCCAGACTCTGTGCCAGTTGGACGGTCAGGGTCAAAATACACATATCATGAACTTGACTGTCGAATGCCCCAGCCTTTTCTTTTTAATAGCATCTTTCTAATTTAACTTCTCTGTCTTTAGCTTCTGGACTGACTAGTTTTTACTCTGCCATCAACAAGTTTCTGTGGGCTTTTATTTTTGTTGTTTTTGTTTACTTTCTTTTATTTTGAAAATAATCTACTCCCATTCTACTTTTATATCCTCATTTCTCAGAATTCCTGAATTTTTCAGTGCCTGATTAAAATGCTGTGCTTATTCCAAAGTCTGCCGGCTTCTCTTTGGTGCATCGTCCTCCTTGCTGTTCTCCGAGTCCCAGCTCAGCTTCTGCCTTCTTCAAAACCGCTCTGGTTTCCGACATCTGTGTGTCTGAAGTTGTCTAGTGTATAACTGGACAGTGATTGTTTCCATGCCTCCTTTTGTCTTTTCTCCATGTCCCTTTTTAGGCCTTTCTAAGAGCTTTCTAGAAATGTTGCTTTCACTATACAGCTACTATTTTTCTCATTTTTATAGTTATTTTTCTCAAGAGCAGGTGCTGATAACCGCAGGGCTAGAGAAAGAGGAGCTGGTGTCTCTCCCTTGGCAGTTGGCTTAATTAAAGAGGTTTTCTGAAGCGTTGGGGCTTCAGAAAGTCTGATGTGGGAGCTGTGGCCTGAGCAGTCTAACCCTTTGATTCTTTTGGGGAAAAAAGTTTAGAAAGTCTTAAGAAAAACCTCAGAGATCATCTTTGCTATCAACTTTGGCCATACTTTGGGGGAGATTTAAGAAAAAAAATACAAATGTCAGGGTCTTACCAGCCTGAAACTGTGATTCCATTGCTCTGCCATAGGGTCTGCACATCAGTAGGTTATAAAAGTTTCCCACGTGATTTTGTAACACCAGGTTTGAGAATTACTAGATATTATAGGGGGAAAGTAAGGCTTAATGCAAAAGTGACTTTTCCAGGCTTCCATAGCAAGTGTGATCAGAGGGGAGGGACAGAAATGTGTCCCCTGGCTTACACTCAGTGCTGGTTTTACTGCATTTAGTACCGTTTACTCTCATTTGATTGTGTCAAGTTCCTGGGGAGCAGAGATAATTCACAGACTGGAACCACACAGGGAAGTAGGCTGGTGATTGCTTGGTGCTCACACACTTTGAAGCTACAAGCAGGTTGAATTTGTAAGCTGTTGACTCAAGAGATGAGGGGAATCTGTATAACTGGGTCTGTGTGGAGTCCCACAGACAGCATCATGGGATTTGGCTTTTTTGGGTTTTGCACTTCAAAACATGAAAATGTACTCATCAAGGGTATTTGTGGTGCTTTGAAATAAGACTGACTTTTTGGCCGATGTGTTTGGGCTCGAGTCAGGATTCTGTCTTTATGAGCTTTGGGAACTAGGATAAAATCCTTTTTCTTTTGAGTTGTGTTTTATCTTGTCTGTATAAGGGAGATAATATTCGCGTTTCTCTGTGTTGTTAGGAGGGTGCAAAACCTGACACATCATACTCAATAAGTGCTGATTGAGTTAGAAGTTGAGCAGGTCTGTCTAACTTTTCCCACAGGAACCAAGAGAGGACTAAGTAGATGGCCCCATCAGAAGGGTGATTTTTGTCAGTTTTGCCCAGGACATTCAGTTTACCAGGCTTGGGTGGTAAACTGTGGACAGCTCCCACTTGCTGATATTTGTGTAGCATGTGCTAAAAATGGGAGGAAACATCCTTTTCTTCAACATTTGTATCAAAATTACATTTTCTACTATTTCATAATATACATGAAGTTTTACTGTTCTTAAAACTTTGAGTTCTAGAGACAGTCATTTCTGAAAAACCAGGGAATTTAATTGGTTCAGCCTTCCATCTAGAACTTGCCTCCTCGATATATGGTTGTGTAAACTCAGCGTGCACGTTAAAAAATGATAAGTGGCTTATTACTCCCTTAAACCTGTTTATTTATTGGGTAGAACCAAGTGTTAGAGACATATCTTTTTACACTGGGTTCTGCCTTCTTAAATCTTCTGCCTCCTGCGGCAACACAGAGAAACTCTGGTATTTTTTTCCACTTGAGAGCCTTTCTTAGTCAAAGACTATAATAAGGTAGCAAAAAATAGAAACTATCTCACACTAGTCAAGTGAAGTTTGGTTTATTGCATGCTAGAAAATCCTACAAAGGTTGGAGGCAATCATGGTAGCTCTGGGGTCCTTGGATCTAAGAGTTTTGAGACTTTTACTGTTTCGTCCTTCCACCCATGAGACTCCACAAACTCTGCTCTTTCCCCATTATGTACACCAGATCCATTGAGCTGAGTTACATGTATGACCCCAAGCGTGGTAGATTTCTATAATTAGTCCTTGAAAACCCCCTCTCCTGTTTTTGTTTTAGACTTTCTTTCATTTATTTTCTTTGCCTCATTCTTTCTCCTATTCCAGTATCCCTTCTACCTCATAGGTTTCTGATTTGATGTGCTTGGAATAGTCTATATATGCATGCATTTGTAGAAATATATAGTATTGTTTTAATTTCCATAATAATTATGCCTAACATTTATCAGCCACTTCCCACATGCCAAGCTCTGTTCCAAGTCCTTTAAATGTCTTAACTACAATAATCCTGACAACAAACTCCATGAGGCAGGGACTATTATCTTGTGTTTTATAGATAGAAAACTGAGGCATAAAGAAAGGAACTTCCCCATTGTCACATAGCTGATGAGTTACTACCTGAACAAAGAATAGAAGCAACCAATCTGACTGTGGATCTTTCATGTTGGGCTCCATTGTTCTTGTGTCTGTAGACCATGTTTCTGTGCCGTCAATATGGTCCCATTTCTTACCTTTTTTAGCTGTGGTTGTGGGTCAGCACAGTCTTTAGGGGGGAGAGTTCCAAAATTAAACAATATTTATATTATTAATTATAACAACTAGATAATATTTCTCGAAGATCTGTGTCACACCAGGCATTATTTGTGTGCATTAGATTGTTTAATTTGAATAACCCTAAGTCATTGGTATTAGTTTTTTTGTTTTTATTTCGCAGATAAGAAAACAATTACATACCCTTGCAAAGAGGATGAATGTGTATATATTTAATTACATACACAAATACTGATCAATGAGCATATAATTGTCCGGTCCCCTGCAGTATCTCCAATATACACCCTCCACATAATGCGAACCATTGCTATACCCTAACTAATGAGTTTAAGCATATATATGAGCTGAAATATTTCCTTATGATCAGTACAATCTTTTAGAGATCTATTTACATTGTAGCCCTTGTAGGAAGGGCTTAGAATACTGTGGAGTATTCCAGAGTGTGGGTCTACTCTATCTGCTCTAGTTTGTTGGTACATTTCCACAGTGAGGCAGTCAAATAGCTCCAACTCCCGGCTTCCCTGAGCACACTGTCATGAAAATCTTTGTATAGCCACAGACCAGTGTGGTGGTGTGATGGGGGTCAGGGACCAACCCCACTGCCAGTTAGTTTTCACATGGTCTATTGTCCCTAGTAAACAGGAGTACAAAATAAGCCCTTGGTGAGGTCAATCCTTGACCCTCCCATTGGTATGTGATTTGGTAGAAGTTGGCTTGGGATGTGGCTAGGAGTGGGGTGCTTGATCATGGTGCATTTTCATACTCTCATGGTACATTTTCATACTCAGTTTCACTAGATGCTTCCAAGTTTTTTGTTTTAACATGAAGTCTATACTTGGGTTCATTTCCTCCAATAAGGCCTTAGGATTCTTGTTTTCTCCCTGCCACCCCAGCACATGTATTATATGATGTTATCATCTTTGCTAATATGATGGTTTTACGTGTAGAATGTTATCTCCTGGTTTCTGCTTCTGTTATGTACATGATAAGGTGATTCAGTCTCTCAAAATTATGGGGGAGAAAAAGTCATTTGTCTCATAAGGATGAAATGTTCATTTCTAACCAAATAGATCTCTAGATTGATGTCACAGAGAGGTGTAAAGCCTATTCAGCAGGGTTTATGGGAGGGACCAGAATCTCTTTGGAATTTAGTGCTGCTAGGGAAGGCCATTTTCTTTCTTTCTTTTTTTTTTTTTATAAATACATGTATTTTATTATTCTTCATTACATTATTCCCCCCCGCCCCATGGTAAGACAGAATTGATTTACAGAAAAGAATACAGAAAACACCAAAGCTCCTGGTAGAGGGAGAGATTTCAAGTGGGGAGAGAGATGCTCTCTCCGTTCCTCACCCGGTCTTTCCCCGTCTCCTCCTCTAGGCCTCTAGCCTCATGGTATATATAGGTGTATGGGTTCCTTGGCCAGGAAACAAATGAATACAGTCCCTTCCACCAGGGGCAAGGTGAATGAGTGTATCAATGAATGGACACAGTCCATCCATGGAA